>JAHHZJ010010060.1:0-21382 GCA_021437245.1 Aegilops speltoides
TCGTTGGGCCGAAGCGGGCGTTTTAAAGCAGAAGTAGTCGTACGTCCTCCGGTCCAACGATCAGCACCGTTACTCCGGCACCTCAGAGTTCTTGACACATCAGCTCGATGGCGCAGATCTCCGATCCAGCGAGAGTGCGGGGAGTTCTGTCGGCCTGACGGCGTGGTGGCGATCTTGATTTCTCTGTCGCGGGCTTAGCCTACTTACCGCTACAATATGACCGAGGTGTAATATCATGGAGGGGCACGCCTGACTAAGAGCGATCTCAATGATCAATTTGTGTGTCTAGGGTGCCCCCGCCCATATATAAGGAGGGAGGGAGGAGGAGGCCGACCTAGGGATGGCGGCATATAGGGGGGCAAACCTACTCAGTAGTTTGGCCCCCTTTCAATAGGAGTAGGAGAAGGAAGGAAGAGGGGGGAGGAGAGGGGGCAGGCCCCCCTCCCAATTGATTGGGCTTGAAGCGGCCCCTCCTTGCTCCTTCTCCCCCTTCCACTAAAACCCAATAAGGCCCATATACTTACCCGGGAGTTCGGTAACCTCCGGAACTCATTATATTGCCAATCTCACCGGAACCTTTCGGTGTCCAAATATATCCGTCCAATATATCAATCTTAATGTCTCTACCATTTCGAGACTCCTCGTCATATACAGTGATCACATCCGGGACTCGAACAACCTTGGTACATCAAAATACATAAACTCATAATGAAACATCATGAAACCTTAAGCGTGCGGACCCTCACAGTTCGAGAACAATGTATGAACATGACGAGACATGTCTCCGGTCAATAACCAATAAGCGGGACCTGGATGCCCATATTGGTTCCTACATATTCTGAAGATCTTTATCGGTCGACCGCTTTTTGACAACATCGTTGTTCCCTTTGTCATCGGTATGTTACTTGCCGAGATTCGATCGTCGGTATCCAATACCTAGTTCAATCTCGTTCTTGGCAGAATCTCTTTACTCGTTCAGTAATACATCATCTACATAACTAACTCATTAGTTGAAATGCTTGCAAAGGCTTAAGTGATGTGTATTAAAGAGGGGAAGAAGATACCTCTCAGAGCATTCGGGTGATAAATCCTAATTCTTGAAATCGCGCCAACTCAACAAGTACCTTCGGAGGACACACAGTAGAGCACATTTATAATCACGCGATTCACGTTGTGGCGTTTGGTAGCACACAAAGTGTTCGCCTTGATGGCAGGAGTTGCATAATCTCATAGTCATAGGAACATGTATAAGACATGAAGGAAGCAATAGCAACATACTAAGCGATGGTGCTAAGCTAATGGAATGGGTCATATCAATCAGATCATTCAACTAATGATGTGACCTTGTTAATCAAATAACAACTCCTTGTTCATGGTTAGGAAACATAACCATCTTTGATTAACTAAGCTAGTCAAATAGAGGCATACTAGTGACACTCTGTTTGTCTATATATTCACACATATATTTGTTTCCGGTTAATACAATTCTAGCATGAATAATAAACATTTATCATGATATGAGAAAATAAATAATAACTTTATTATTGCCTCTAGGGCATATTTCCTTGATAGAATAAGGGAGACTTCAAGAAGAACAGCAAACAAGTCTAACAACAAGAGAAAAGAGCAACCCAAATGCAGACCTAAGCACGAGGCCGGGTGCTACTCATAATGGTGGACTAGACCTGGGAACGCCTTTAAATGCTGGCGGATAAGAAGGATGGCAAAGTGAACAAAATTATATGTGATATACATGTTATTGATGTGTACCTTACTAATGCTCATTAGTAGCACACAGGTATTTGATCTGGTTACTGTTGCTAATATTTGCAACTTCGAAATAGGAGATACGGATTAAGCGAAGATTGGCTAAGGGCGAGGTGACGATGCTGTGGGAAATGGTTCCAAAAGTGATGTGATTGCGGTCGCAATGCGCTACCTCTACATCTACCATCGGGATTAGTTTTAGACCCTAAATAATTGTTATTTGGTGCGGCGTTGAGCATGAACATTATATCTTGGATCTTGTTTTTGATCACGAGGCGGTTATTCATTTAAGTCGAGGAGAATAATGGTTGTTCTATTTATATGAGTAATATCTTTTATGGTCATGCACCCTTGAAGAGTGGTCTATTTTATTGAATCTCGATAGTAGTGATACACATATTCATAGTGTTGAAACCAAAAGATGCAGAGTTGATAATGATAGTGCAACTTATTTGTAGCACTTTGCCATTTTAGGTCATATCGATTAATAAGCGCATGAAGAAACTCCATATTGATGGGCTTTTGGAATCATTGATTATGAATCACTTGGTACTTGCGAACCGTGCCTCATCATAAGATGACTAAAAGCACGTTCTCTGGAACTATGGAAGCGAGCAATGATTTGTTGGAAATCATACATACGATGTTTGTTGAAGCTCATGGCGGGTAGTATCGTTATTTTCTCACCTTCACAGATGATTTGAGCATATATGGGTATATCTACTTAATGAAACACAAGTCTGAAACATTTGAAAAGTTCAAAGAATTTGAGTGAAGTGGAAAAATCATCGTAATAAGAAAATAAAATTTCTGATCTGATCGTGGAGGAGAATATTTGAGATTCTGATTTTGGTTTACATTTGAAACAATGTGGAATAGTTTACAAACTCACGCCACAGAACACCACAACTAAATGGTGTGTTGAATGTAAATGTCGTACTTTACAAGATATGGTGCAATCTATGATGTCTCTGCTTGATTTACGCTATCGTTTTGGGGTTATGCTTTAGAAGCCGCATTCACGTTAAATAGGGCACCATCAAAATCCGTTGAGGCAGCTGTCATGAGTATGGTTTGGCAAGAAACCAAAGTTGTCGTTTCTTAAAGTTTGGGGCTGCGATTCTTATGTGAAGAAACTTCAACTGGATAAGCTCGAACCCAAATCGTCGAATGTGTCTTCATAGGATACCCAAAAGAGGTATTGGGTACACCTTCTATCCTGAATCACGAGGGCAAGATTTTCGTTGCTAAATTCGGATCCTTTCTAGAGAAGGAGTTTCTCTCGAAAGAAGTGAGTGGGAGGAAAGTAGAACTTGATGAGGAAGTGGCGTATACTGCTCCCTTATTGGAAAGTAGTTCATCACAAGAAGCTGGTTCTGTTGACAACTACACCAATTAGTGAGGAAGCTAATGATATTGATCATGAAACTTGGATCAAGTTTCTCTTGAATCTCGTGGGTGCGGAGTAAGATCCGCATCAGTGGTACAATAATCCTATGCAGTCATGTTACTTGACCACAGCGAACCTACGAACTATGAGAGGCGATGATGAGCCAGATTCATAAAATGGCTGAAGCCATGAAATGCGAGATGGGATCCTTGTGTGAGAACAAAGTATGGACTTTGGTTGACTTGCCGATGATCGGAAGCCATTGAGAATAAATGGATCTTTAAGAAGAAGGCCCATGTGATGGTAATGTAGCGGTCTATAAAGCTCGACTTGTTCTGCGAAAGGTTTCGACAAGTTCAAGGGGTTGACTACGATGAGACTTTCTCACTGTAGTGATGCTTAAGTTTGTCAGAATCATGTTAGCAATTGCTGCATTTTATGATTATGAAATTTGGCAAATGGATGTCAAAGCTGCATTCTTGAATGGATTTACGTAAAAAGAGTTGTATATGATGCAGCCCGGAGAAGGTTTTGTTGATCCAAAAGGTGCTAACAAAGTGTACAGCTCAATGATCCATTTATGGACTGGTGCAAGCATCTCGGAGTTGGAATAAGCGCTTTGATAGTGTGATCAAAGCATATGGTTTTATCTGAGACTTTTGGAGAAGCTTTGTATTTACAAGAAAGGTGAGTGGGACTCTGTAGCATTTACGATATTATATGTAGATGACATATTATTAATTGGAAATGATATAGAATTTCAGCTGGATAGCATAAAGGGATACTTGAATAAAAGTTTTTCAATGAAAGACCTCGGTGAAGCTTGCTTATTATTGGGCATCAAGATTTATAGAGATAGATCAAAGGCGCTTAATTGGACTTTCTAAAGCACATACCTTGATAAAGTTTTGAAAAAGTTCAAAATGGATCGAGCGAAAGGGTTATTGCCCATGCTACAAGGTGTGAAGTTGAGTCGGACTCAATGCCCGACCCACAATGATGAATAGAGAGAAAATGAAAGATGTTCCCTATAGCTTCAGCCATAGGCTCTATCATGTATGCAATCTTGTGTACCCAGACTGGCGTGTGCTAGCAATAAAGCTTGGCGAAGGTACCAAAGTAATCGAGGTGGATCAACTGACAACGGTCGAGAACATCTGGAAATACACGAAAGGACTAAGGATATGTTTCATTATATGGGTGACAAAGAGCTAGTAAAGTAAATGGTTCGTCGATGCAAGCTTTGACCTTGATCCGGACGATTCTAAATGTATAACCGGATCGTGTTTTTATTAAGCGGTGGGTGTGAGTTGGTGCTGTTCTAAACAAAGCGTCGTGGCGGGATCTACATGTGAAGCGGTTACATAGCTGGTTGGGCAGAAAATGAAGATGCGGATGAAGGGTTCATTTCCGATCTAGGTGTCATACCTAGTGCGCCGGGACCAATGAAGATCTTCTGTGACAATCTGGTGCAATTGCCTTGGCAAAGGAATCCAGATTTCACAAGAAGGACCAAGCACATCAAGAGGCGCTTCAATTCCATCCAGGACCAAGTCGAGTGGGAGACATAGAGATTTACAAGATACATACGGATCTGAATGTTCGAGACCCATTATTAAGCCTCTTCCACGAGAAAACATGATCAGCACCAAGACTCCATGGGTGTTAGAATCATTCTTTGTGTAATCTAGATTATTGACTCTAGTGCAAGTGGGAGGCTGAAGGAAATATGCCCTAGAGGCAATAATAAAGTTCATTATTTATTTCCTCATATCATGATAAATGTTTATTATTCATGCTAGAATTGTATTAACGGGAAACATGATACATGTGTGAATACATAGACCAACATAACGTCACTAGTATGCCTCTACTTGACTAGCTCATTAATCAAAGATGGTTATGTTTCTAACCATAGACATGTGTTGTCATTTGATTAACAGGATCACATCATTAGGAGAATGATGTGATTGACATGACCCATTCCGTTAGCTTAGCACTTGATCGTTTAGTATATTGCTATTGCTTTCTTCATGACTTATACAAGTTCCTGTAACTGAGATTATGCAACTCCGTTTACGGAAGAATACTTTGGGTGCTACCAAGCGTCACAACATAGCTGGGTGATTATAAAGAATTACTACGGTGTCTCAGAAGGTACATAGTGGGTAGCGTATTTGAGATTAGGTTTTGTCCTCCGATTGTCGGAGAGGTATCTCTGGGCCCTCGGTAATGCACATCACTATAAGCCTTGCAAGCAATGTAGCTAATGAGTTAGTTCGGAATGATGCATTCTAGTAGCAGTAAAGAACTTGCGATAAATAGCAGATTGAACTAGGTATTGGATACAAGCGATGAATCTCGAGCGATATTTATCACCGATGACAAAGGGAACAACGTATGTTGTTATGCGGTTTGACCGATAAAGATCTTCATAGAATATGTAGGAGCCAATATGGGCATCAGGTTCCGCTATTGGTTATTGGATGAGAATAGTTCTAGGTCATGTCTACATAGTTCTCGAACGTGAAGGTCCTTACGCGCTCGTTCACGATGTGGTTTCATTATGAGTTTATAAGTTTTGATGTACGAAGTTTGTGCGGAGTCCGGATGTGATCACGGACATGACGAGGAGTCTCGAAATGGCGAGACATAAAGATTGATATATTGGAAGCCTATGTTTGGACATCGGAAGTGTTAAGGGTGAAATCGACATTTCTACGAGTCACAAGGGGTTACGGAACCCTCCGGGGTTATTAGAGCCTTCATGGGCCCTAAGGGAGAAGAGGAGGAGGCAGAAGGTGGGCTGTGATGGATTCATGTACCTAGGGTAGGGTCATAGGCCTGACCTAAGCGTCCTACCAAGGGTACTCACTGAAGAGATGCGTCTTCGGTCGACCAAGAAGAATTCACTTTCGACGAATGGAAGCACTTTCGACCATGGGAGACCCGCTCGACCGTGAAGACTCACTCGACCACCAGAAGGTCAAAAGGCACTCCACAGCGTAACGGTGTGCTATTGAATAGACTTGATGATAGTTAAGACACCTTATGAGGGGCGTTACCAGTAACCCCCCTAGTTTAATGTACTTTAATCCCTCCATTATGTGGGCTGGCTGGGGTCCTGGCGCACTCTATATAAGCCACCCCCCTCCACAGGGAGAAGGGTTCAGATTCTTGTAATACTCATACTCATAATCCACTCTCGGCCGCCTCGGGGCTCAAGGGCGTGGGGCTGTTACTTCCTCAAGAAGGGCTGAACTTCGTACATCCTTGTCACCTAACCGCTCCATAGCTAGGACATCGCCTCTCCTTAACCTGCCCTTACTTCTCTTTATGGGACTTAGAACCCACGACAGTTGGCGCCCACCGTGGGGCAGGTGTTTTAGCGATTTGTGGAGGTTGCAGTACTTAGAGTACCTTCATCATGATGACCTTGGGTTTTGGAGTGCAGGGCACGAGATCCATCTCGGTGCTCTCACTTTCGTCGCCAGCGACTCCGATAGCTCGGGAGGCCCTCTTGACATCGGCGCTCCCGTCCGGGCGGCGCACTTCGATGCATGTTGTTGGCGTTTTGCTGCGGCAGCCGTCGACTCCGTGTCGATCGACTCCCTTATCGATGTCGCCCGGTTTCCACTGTATAGCGCTCTGGTAGGTCGAGGCTTGGCGGTGGGTGAAGCAGTGGCTGTCGCCAGACAGCCACCGCCCAAGATTAAGTTATTGAGGCAGCAGATCTCTCTGGCCTGTTCGATCATGTTGGCTCGTAGAGCTGCATCCCAGTGTGATAGCGGTGATCCGTGGCGGAGGTCCCTCATGGTCAGCAGCCCTCCACAGTCCTCCGGCCGCCTGGCCAGGGCATGGAGCGCAAGAGTGACCCGTGCAAGAACACGAGGAGTACGGCCCAAGACACTCGACTCTCTGAGAGAAAAGAGCTTCGTCGTAGGAACATGGATGCACTACATACTCCCTATCGCGCGAAGAGACCCACGAGGCTCGTGCCTTGGAGGAAGCACGTTTGGCCAATGTGGCTGGCTGGCGCTTCGTTTGGAGAATCTTCAGCGAGCACTTGTGACAGCAGCAGCAGCGGCGACTCCTGAATCGGTCGGCGTCGGCTTTCCGCCCGACTGGGTATACCGCCATAATTCGAATTTAGCGGTACCTTTCGTATCGCGGAATCTATTCAAGCCGTCGGTCGAATGGAAGAGGCTTCTGGCCAGATCGGAATTTACTCACTGGCGAGGTAATCAAAACTCAGCCGTGTCGCGATCGCGCAACAGGATTCCTGACCACGATCCGTCGGCTGCGAACCTTTGCTCTGATCGACTCCGACCCCGGATCGCCTCCTGGCGGAAGAAGCGCGACAACCCGGCGAGCAGCTTCGGAGACCGTTCCGGCCGAGATGGCGACGTCGAATGCCCTTTCCCTCGAGGAAGGGTCATCCACGCTCCTCGGCGGCAAGATAATGAGCAACCGATTCGATCTGAGGCGAAGGGTTCGGTCGACCCCGAAGAACGGGCTTTGATCCGCGATCCATTATCGTGCAAGGCTTAGTCGGCGGAAGCAGAGCCCATCGAGGAGAGGACCGAGAGGATGCACCCACCAATGATCGAGTGCATGTCTCCGGTCGAGAATGTTTTTGCGGGCTATCGAGCCGCAGATGATCCTCCCAATTTCAGATTAGCGGTGAAGTCTGCAAGTTCAGCTGGGAATCTAAGCTGAAACACAGCTCGAAAGATTACAGTGGCTGTTCCAGTTGGTGGAGGAATGATGAGGTGGCCATGAAACATTTGCCCCTCATGTTGGAAGGTTACTGCAAGAGCATGGTTGAGTCAATTACCTCCAATGACATATACACTTGGGAAGATTTATCCAGAGTGTTTGTCGAGAGTTTTGAAGGGACTTGCAAGCGACCAGGCTGGTTTTGGAGCTGCAAAGTTTGTGTCGAAGACCAATGAAACTCTCAGGAGTACATTAGGTGGATTACCTTACACAATCTTGTGGAAAATGTATGCGACCATCGGTGGTTTGCGCCTTCAAAAATGAGTCAAAAGCAGAGAATTGAGTCTGAAGTTCGGTTGAGACCGGGGATATGACACTGAGTCGAATGATGGAGATTGCTAGCAATGCATGGTGAGGAAGAAACCGACTCGAGCGGCAAGTACAAGCTTGAGTCGATCGGAGAAAAGGCAATTCGATCCGGAAGCAAAAGCGCAAAGCCGAGGCAGCAGCTCACAGAGAGGCACAGCCCGTCACCGGGGGGAATTCAAGAAACCCAAGGATCACGGAATCCTAAGAAAGTGAAAGATAAGGAAGGAAATGGCGTGATGGATATGCCATGCCATATTCACACAAAGAAAAGATGAAGAGGGCAACATTATTTGCACAAGCACACCACACGCCGATGTCGACTCTGATCCAGTTTGAGGCAAGCAGTCTAAGGACAAGGAGAAGGAGCGGACAAGGCGGAGACAAAGAGGGGCGGTGAGGAGGAATACCCGCATGTCAACTCCACTCACGATGATCTTCGCGGATGTGGAGAGCAAAAGTCGGTGAAAGTCATCAATCGGGAGGTGAATATGGTTTGCCCAGGCTAAGCCAAGTTATGTGAAGTGGTCCCGGACACCCATCACATTGACCAATCTGATCACCCGACTCACGCCATACACCTGAAGCGGCAAGCGTTGATGGTCGATCCGGTTGTCGAAGGCACTCGTTGACAAAGTCTTGATGGATGGTGGTAGTGGGCTGAATTTGTTATATCACGGATACCTTGAAAGGATGGGCATTCGATGTCGATTAGCGCCCGTGATATGAGTTTCCGCAGGTCATACGGGAAGAAGGCCAACTCACTCGGCCAAATAATACAGGCGTGGTTTTGGTGATTCAAACACTTCCGCAAAGAAGAGTTGACCTTTGAGGTTGTGGATTTTGAGCGCATACCATGCCATTTTGGGAGAGCCGCCTACGCACGATTCATGGCCCGACCATGCTCGTGTACCTCAAGCTGAAGATGCGGGGCCCAAGGGAGTGATCCATCATGTCATCGGGAGATCGGAAGCGGCGGAAAAGTGCCTTGAAGGGCTCAAGATTGCCGACTCCCAAGTGTCGGCAGCGAATTCGGCGAGTACATGCAAAGCGCGAATCCGAGTGATTTCTTTGCTGCGATCTAAAAGCCAGCCATAGAGTGCGCATTCAAGTCGATGGAGAAAACAGCCCGTCCATATTCATCCGGCCGGACCCGATGCAGCTCGACCCATATATCCACAACACTTCGACTCGAAATAGGAAAGCGCTCATCCGGTTCCTCCGTGAAGCGGGACATCTTGCATGGAAGCCGGTGACATGCGGGTGTTCGAGGCCCGGCTGAGCATCGCCTTCAGTCGACAAGTCAACGAAACCGAGTCAAAAGAGCATGCTGCGAGTCCGCCGTCCGAAGAGAAAAGCTATTGGAGAAGAAGTGGCTCATTGTTGTTGTGAGGATTTATCCAAGAGATTTACCATTCGAGTGGCTCGCTAATGTTGTCATGGTCCCCAGAAGGATGACTCCTCCGCATGTGCATTGATTTTAAGCACATTAATCGGAACTGCCGAAGGATCATTTCCTCTCCCGCATCGATCAAATTGTCGACTCAACGCGGGGTGTGAGAGGATTGTCTTTTCTAGATGCATATTCGGGTATCATCGGATCCGTGCATATGGACCAGACGAAATAAACAGCTTTCATCACTCCATTGAATGCTACGCTATATCACCATGCCATTCGGCCTCAAGAATGCGGAGCCACATTTATGCGAATGATTGAGAGTGTCTTCTCACTCGGATCGGTCGGAATGTGGGCGTATATGGATGATATAAATCGTTAAGTCGCGAAAAGGTTCCGATGCTCGCGTGACCTCGCCATGAAACATTTGCCAACCTCAAAGATGCGATATCAAGCTCAATCCGTCCAAGTGCACATTCGGAGTTCTGGTGGAAAATTACTCGGTTTTCTCGTTTCGAGCGAGAATCGGCCGGAAGAAGATCGGCACTATTCTCCGATAAAAGCGCCCGTCTTGAGTGCAGCGTCGAGCTTCTTGGATGCTTGGCGCTTTAAGTCGATTCATCTCACGACTTCGGTGAAAGAGCATTACCTTTACCGGTGATGAAGAATTTGTGAGGTTGAGTGGACTCGGATCGCATTCTTCATTGCTAAAAGCTCGCTCTCCCGCAACCGGTGCTTGCTTCTCCAATCAGCAAAAAGAGCTCTCGTTGCTTTACATGCTTTGGACAAGTTATCAGATTCACGTGCTTACGATCGGCGGGAAGAGGAAGGAAAAGGCCTTCAAAGTTCAGCGCCGGTGTATTATTTATGCGAAGTTTGACTCCATCAAGCGAGAGATACCCTCATTATCGAAGCTTGTGTATGTATATACATGACCACAAAGAAGGTTTGCTCATTATTTCTCGATCATTACATCACGATCGTCGTTGACGCACCTTTATATCGAAGATCTTGCATAACGAGGCATAGCCCCGGTCGAGTGGCGAAGTGGGCGATTGAACTTCTTCCCTTGATATCAAATTCGAGGCAAAAGCCATTAAGTCCGAGCTATAGCTGATTTCCTTGCGAGTGGATTGAACAACGACAACCATTTGAAGGTTCACTTTCGGACATTGGACCATGTTCTTTGGTGGCTCCAAGATGTTGAATAGTTCACAGGTCTTTGAGGTTGTTCTAGTTTCCCCGGAGGATAAGCTTAAGTATGTGCTCCGAGTTCACTTTGATTCCTCCAACAATGAGGCGGAATATGAAGCCCTTTTATATGGATTAGCATATGCCATCTCACTCGGCGTCCGTCGCTTTGATGGTTTATAGCGACTCAGATTTAGTGGTCGATCAAGTGATGAAGGAAGTGGGGCGTGAAAGCCAGCTATGTTGGATCTTGCAATCACGGTGAAAGTTGGAAAAAAAGAAGTTTGAGGGTTGGAACTCCATCACATCCCCGGTGAAAAATCGAGCGCGGATGATCTGGCGAAGATAGGGTCCAAGAGGAAGCCATTCCAGTGGCGTGTTTTGGAACATATCGCACTCCGTCGGTCAAGAAGATCCTACTACGGAGCTCCACAACCCAAGAGTGCCACGGACTCGGTGAGGTAGAGGTCCCAGCGTTGGTCGACTTGGTCATGGAGGTTTTGTTGTCACTCCGATTGGACAATTCCATACATTGCCTATATTACGAAAGGAACTCCCGGAAGATGAGGAAGAGGCTCGGCGGATCGTCCGTCGATCCAAAAGCCTTTACCGTTATCAATGGGCGATTATATAGAAAAGCCGGCGAAGTCGGACAAAAATGCATAAGCGCCCGAAGAAAATTGAGTCATTCTCAATGATATCCACTCGGGGACTGTGGTCACCATCGTCGTCTCAGCGGACCATTGTAGCCAAAGCATACCGAGCTGGATTTTTCTTGGCCAAGACAAATGAGATGGCGAAAGAAATAGTGGATAAGTCTGAAGGATGCGGTTCTATTCAATATGTCACACAACCTGCGTCAGACCTTGAGAACCATTCCGCTCGTTTGGCCTTTATTTGTATGGGGGTTGGACATGGTCGGTCCCTTCTGAGCGAATTGGAGTGGTTACTGCATGTCTTGGTAGCGGTCGACAAGTTCACCAAGTGGATTGAGGCTAAGCCAATCAAAAACTTCGTGCCTGATGCTGCCGTTTCTTTCATCGAGAAAGTTGGCGTTCAGATATGGAGTCCCTTGCAGGTATTATCACGGACAATGGGTCAAACTTTGACTCGGAAGAATTCAAGGGCTTACGCTCCCAAAGGCATACTGAGTCGACTATGCTTGATCGCCCATCCACGGTCGAATGGACGGAGGCGAGCGGGCCAATGGATTAATCCTCAAAGTGCGAAGCCCGTTTGATCACGAGATCTCAAGCATGCGGTTGGAGCTTAGGTCGACGAACTTCCTTGATGCTTTGGGGTTTGCGGACCACGCCCTGTCGATCATTGGGAGAACTCCTTTTTCCTGGTCTATAGAATGAGCGGTTTTACCAAGTGACCTCCTTCACAATGCTCCACGAATTGGCTGTATAATAATGCGAGAAGCTGACAGCAGCGTCGGGATCACGATCGACCTCTTGGAAGGAGGCGGGAAATGGCTCACGATCCGCTCGACCATTTACAATAAGACTTACGCGCTGTCGCTGATGGTATGGTCGAGCCTTCCAGGAAGGAGATCTGGTCCTTGGGTTGGATCAGTGAAAACAACATAAGCTTGCTCCCTCATGGGAAGGTCCTTCATCGTCACAAAGGTTCTCCACAATGGGGCATATCGTCTCTACAATGTCGAACACGATATCGATGAGCCCGGAGCTTGGAATCTTGGATCTGCTCCGCCCGTTTTACATAAAGTCTTCGCTCGGACGAATTGTAATAAAAGTACTCTTGTAGCTCACGAGCTTTGAAGTAATAGTGTCACAATTCCTTCATAATTTTGTCACTCTTTATTTTCGTCGAGTAAAATTTTCACTTCCCGATGGGTGGCTTAAGCGCGAATCCGTTCCGCCTAAGTTTTTCTAAATCCTACCGAGTGGCCTACTGGTGGTAAGCCGGACTTCCACTCGGAGGCTTAGCTACAGCCAGTGCTTGCACGAGTTAAAAAGAAATCCTACCAGTGGTAAGCCAGACTTCCACTCGGGAGGCAAGCGCAACCAGTGCTTGCCTAAGTTAAAAGAAATCCTACAAGGTGGTAAGCAGGACTTCCACTCGGAGGCTTAACTTGAGCCAGTGCTCGCCTAAGTTAAAAAAAAATCCTACCGAGAGTGGTAAGCCGGACTTCCACTCGGAGGCTTAAGCTGCAGCCAGTGCTCGCCTAAGTTATTAAAAATCCTCACAAGTGGTAAGCCGGACTTCCACTCGGGGCTCTAAGCTGCAGCCAGTGCTGCGCCTAAGTTATTACAAATCCTCACAAAGTGGTAAGCCGGACTTTCACTTTCGGGGCTTAAGCTGCGATCCAAGGACTGCGCCTAAGTATAACTAAGTATAAAGTATATTAGCAAGAAAAACAAAAGGCGCGGTCATTGCGACTCTCTCCTCTGACTTGACACAAATACAAGCGTGTCACTGCGACCCTCTTCTCCGACTTCGACACAAATAGCAGAAATCACAAGGTGGAGAGCAAACCTCCCACTCGGGGCTTAACTACACCGATTGCTGCCTAAGATAAAAGAAATCCTCCGAGAGTGAAGCAAACCTCCCACTCGGGGCTTAACTACAGCCGGTGCTGCGCCTAAATGATAGCAATCCCACAGAGTGGAAGCAAACCTCCCACTCGGGGGCTTAGCTTCAACCGATGCTGCGCCTAAGGTAAAAAATCCTACCAAGTGGAAGCAAACCTCCCTCTCGGGGGCTTAGCTGCAGCCAGGTGCTGCGCCTAAGATAAAGAAATCCTCTCAGAGTGAGAGCAAACCTCCCACTCGGGGCTTAAGCTGCAAGCCAGTGCTAGCGCCTAAGATAAAAAAGAAATCCTGCAGTGGAGAGCAAACCTCCCACTGGGGGCTTAACTGCAAGCCAAGTGCTGCCAAGGTAAAAGAAATCCTACCAAGTGGAGAGCAAACCTCCCACTCGGGGCTTAGGCTGCAGCCAGTGCTGCGCCTAAGATAAAAGATCCTCTACAGTGGAGAGCAAACCTCCCACTCGGGGGCTTAAGCTGCAGCCAGTGCTCGCCTAAGATAAAAAGAAATCCTACAGTGGAAGCAAACCTCCCACTCAGGGCTTAACTGCAGCCAGTGCTGCGCCTAAGATAAAGAAATCCTACCCGGAGGCAAAGCCTCCCACTCTCGGGCTTAAGCATACAGACCAGTGCTCGCCTAAGGAATAAGTCATTGCGATAAGCGCTTAGCTGATAACACTGCAAGGAGCAATTCAAGCCAAGGGCAACCATAGCCAAACATCAATCCAAATTTAGGTGCGACACCTAAAAGTAACCGAGAGTGCTCCAGGACACTAAGCTGTTAAAGTTTTATCGGTAACAACTTCACTCGGCATCACAAAGGCAAATTTAAGAGTCAAGGAAAGTTTTTACCCCTCACTGTGGAGAAATTTGGATGGAACAACGAACTCGTCAAAGATCAATCCCGTCGGCAATCGCGTGGCAGCTGCAATGAAAGTTTCCATGAAGGTCTGAAGTCGTACTTTTTGGTGGTGGCCACTCGGAGCTCGCCGACTTATCTTCTCGGGCTTCCTTGCAATGGACTCGCGCCGGACCACGAGAACCTTGTCTGCGCCGCACCGAACCGAGATTTCTTCCTCTTGCACTCGGTCGAGGGGCGGCATTGATCGAGCCATCGGTGATTCAAGGTCATTGAACCGTCTCCTTGGGCGGGCGTCGAGTCGTGCGGGGCGTAGCAGCCGGTCTGGCGAGATAATAATCCTAGCAATGGCAACACACGAGACTCGGTCGGAAGATGTTCATAGCGGTTTCGCCGTTCAGGGAATTGCGCAGAGGTCAAGGATTCGTCTCCGGTGGCTGGTTTCTTCTTCAAAGTTGGCCCGAGAACTGCTGCAGAGACAAAGTCCCGAATCGGGAGAATAGTAGTGGAAACACATAGCAGTTGGGAGAATGGTCGAGTGAAAAAGTTTCCCTCGAGCTTAAGGAACAATTCCTTAGCAAGACCACTCAAAGCTTTCCAGCTCGTTCCTCTTCCCAGCCAGTTGGAGGATCTTCTCGGTCGAGTTCTTCTTATCGAGACTTCATTACTTTCTGGCATCCTTGTTAGCGGCTGAGCGGTCTTGAATCGGCGTTATCTGTTCGAGCTTGCAAGCTGAGGCGAGTTTTCGCCAGTAAGCTTGATCTTTCGAGACAGCTCAAGCTCCTTCTTCCTTTGAGCTTCCCTCACCTTGCTGTGTAAATGCAACAAAGTCAAAATTGAAGCAAGTGGGAGGAGGAAAGAGTCGTCGAAATCTCACCAAACATACCTTTGGTCTCCTCCTTCGCCTTTATCGGGTTCTCTGCACTTTGCAGTTTTAAGTCAACTCGAGCTGAATATGCTTACACTCCAGATTCGATATAGCGTGCCGCCAAGATCACAAAGATTTCTACAAAGTGTGGGTTGCAAAAATATGGAAGATAATTCACTTCCGAGTGAATAAAAAAGGAATTGTCGCGTCTAAGACTACGATCGAATGCAAGCATTCAACCGTAGTCTCGGGGACTACCCGATGGGTGCACTTTCAGCGTGCCCCACTGGTCTTATTCAAGACGCAGTCGACGGTCGACCCGATAAAAAGCGAGTCGACGGTCGACGGTTTCATTCTTAGTAAGCCTAAGGTAGAGTCGACGATCGACCAACAAAAAAAAAAAAAATCGACCCGATCGACCGGTGATTCTTCGATTGTAATCAGCGCGGCCATCGACCCACGATCTCGGGACTACACAGTGGGTTGCACTCAAGCGTGCCCCCTTGGTTTCGGCTACATTCATTCCATTAGGATCTTGATCGGCGTCTGCTTAGTAAGCCTAAGAATTGCCCGGTGATGCGACCCATATAGGGACTACCCAGGCGGGCATTGCTCGTGCCCCGCCAACTGAATTTTACCAACACACCTAGTGGGTGACTGCTATTTCTATGAATTTGAATTGAGAAAGAAAAAGTTTCGATAGCATATCCTAACGAGCAATTGGTGGTCGACTAACACGAACATTGCTCACGAAGAAGGCGGGCTGGCGTCGTAAGCCGCTGGCTCCGCTTCGGCGATCTTCACTGCTCCATCATGATCCTGCCTTGTGGATCGCCTCTTTAGCGACATCAGCCTGGTCCTCGGGGCGTGGTGCGTGGTGAAGATCGAAGGTTGTCCGACACTTGGCGAAGTGGAGTGCGGGCACTTTCGTCAGCGGATTATAAAAGATCTGATATGTCGAGTGCGATCTCTCCTCCCGTCTGCAGTCTCGGGAACCGTCACGCCTTAGGCTTCCCCTGATGAAGACGCCTTCCTGCTCCTCCTAACCCTCGGTGGCTCCTCATCCTCATCATCGTCATCGAGGAGGTGATGATATTATCATTGGAGCTTGAGAAAGAAGTTAAGACCAGGAATTTTTGAGTCGATCGACTAAGGACAAGAATTAAGGATATAATACGGAGTTTGAGGTGGCGGCGTCCTCCATCTCATGGTCTTCAGCCCTGGCTGAGGTTTGGAGTTCTGTGTTGAAAATCAAAAGAATCGATCGACCGAGCTCAAAGTACCAATCGGAGACAAAATTTGTATAGAACAAGAAGATTTAAACAAGATATTTACCACGAGATGGTGGGGATGGACACTTTCATCTTTAGCGGAGGCTTGGTTGTCCTCGGTGGAACTACCTTGATTGCTTGGCGCCTTCTCGATCGACCCGGAATCGGTCAGGGCAATTAGCTGCAGGCGATCGCGCTCCTACCACGTTCAGCCGAGGGTCGCGTACAAGCTTTGACCGCCTTTCCAAAGCGCTTGTGGTGCGACTTCCTCCTCCTCATCCTCGTCGTCCTCGTCGTCCTCGTCATCATCATAAATAAATCGTCGTCTCTGCGTCATCTGAATTCCACTCCTCACAGCTCTCACCTCCACTTCCACCTTCCTCGATTCGAATTTGGCGCCCGTTGGGCATTGAGTATAGCTGCTGTGAGGGCACAGAAGTATCAAGCGAGTTGATCGACCAAATTCTGACACTTTACTCGACGGACATACTGACGAAAAGCAGGACAAGTGTACCTTATGCAGGCAACATCACGATCAGCGGGGAAATCCTCCGGGATCCGCGAGGATTGTCCTTGTTTCGATGATCGAAGCCATCCATCTTTCCACTACGGCATCGTCATGCCTGCAGTTAGCGAGTCTCGTCTTGATGCATAATACAACCACATACGGTGACTCCGGGCTGAAGGGGTGGATTCGCCTCGAAGAAAAAACCTCCAGAGAGATCCATGCCGATCCTCCGTCCCTAACCAGCTGCACCACTCGGTCCATCAGCATCTTCACTTCAGCCCTTTCTTGAGGAACAACCTTGAGGGAGGAGGGCTGTTCACTCGACTCATGGTGAATTGCAGGGAGGGGTCATGTTGCCTGGCGTCGTCTCATTCGGCAATAGAACCGGGTCATTGCCAACCCCCCTATGACTCGGGGAAAATGCATATTTTGGGAAGGTGCTTTTGCTCCTCAAGCTGGACTCCTAAACCACCACATCTGGACTACTTGGGTCTTCTCGTCACGAGGACTTGCTTTCTTCACGATGCGAGGCGACATGTGTGATGTACTTGAACAAGCCCGGTCACGATCGACAGCCAGGAAGTTCTACGCACATAGATACAAGCGCGGCAAGGTATGCGATGGAGTTTGGAGTGAAATGGTGGAGTTGAGCTCCGAAGAAATTCAGAAAACCTCGAAAGAACACACTCGGTGGCTTGAAAAACCTCGGTCGACATGGGTGGCCAAAGCATACTCACCCTCTTACGGTTGAGGCTGCCATTCCCGGCAGAAGTCTCGCGGCGTTGTTGAGGAATCAATCCGTCGTTGGCCATATCAAGGAGATCCTTCTCCCCGATCGTCGGCCAGATCCGATCCCCACGGACCCGAACCTTTCGGCAACGGATCTCGACGAAGAACCACCGACGACGGTGGATCTCACGCCGCCTTCTCGGCCGCCCGCGCCTTCTCCGCCACGCGCGCGCCTTCTTCGTAGCGCTCGAGCGCCGTCGTCTTCTCTTTGCCCATGGCGCGCCGTGAGAATGCGCCAAGGAGGCGGCAAAGGGCAAGCGGCAGTGGAAGTGCGGAGGCGGAGAGAAACGGAAGGAGAAAGAACAAAGTGCTTGTACCACGAGCCTCAGGGAGTTACATTTATAGCATCCTTCGAGTGGATGACATGTGGACCCAAGTGATCAATCATATCGGCGGCGCATTGCGCGTCGTGGCGGGCGGTAAAATCGAAGCGTCCTATTCGTCCCATCCAAGCGCGCGGTATGATCTGTTCGCGCTTCCCCAAATTTAAATATCCAGCGAGATCCGGGACTGACGGATCAGTCTGTCAAGTCTTGAGATCTCCTGCGATCCGTTACTCAAATATAGCAAAAGTCACTCTCGTGAAGAACAAGAGAATGGATCAAGTCGGTGAAGGAAAATTTCTTGTTACCAACAAAGAAGATCTTGATCCAAGACAACATGTAGAGAATGCAAAAGCGGTGGGAAACAACGTCAACTCCTCCTTCACTCAAGCCTCAATCCATTAGGGGCTAATGATGGATTCATGTACCTAGGGTAGGGTCATAGGCCGACCTAAGCGTCCTACCAAGGGTACTCCACGAAAGATAGATCTTCCGGTCGACCAAGAAGAATTCACTCGACGGTAGGCTTACTCGACCATGGGAGACCCGCTCGACCGTGAAGACTCACTCGACCACGAGAAGGTCAAAAGGCACTCCCACAAGCGTAGCGGTGTGCTATTGAATAGACTTGATGATAGTTAAGACACCTTATGAGGCGTTACCGATAACCCCCTAGTTTAATGTGCTTTAATCCCTCCATTATGTGGGGGTGGCTGGGGTCTGGCGCACTCTATATGCCACCCCTCCCACGGGGAGAAGAGTTCGATTCTTGTAATACTCATACTCATAATCCTCGGCCGCCTCGGGGCTCCGAGGCGTAGGGCTGTTACTTCCTCAGAAGGGCTTGAACTTCGTACATCCTTGTCACCACTTGGCTCCATAGCTGGGACGCCGCCTCTCCTTAACCTACCCTTACTTCTCTTTGTCGGACTTAGAACCACGGCAGTGCGCCTCTCCTCCCTGGTCCGAATGGGACAAGGAGAGGAGGAGGCGCGCCCCTTCCTTCCTCGTCCTCCTCCTTCCCCCTTCTCCTACTCCAACTAGGAAAGAGGAGTCCTACTCCGGTGGGAGTAGGACTCCCCTACCTCCCCTCCTTAGCCAGGCCGCCCCCTCCCCCTTGGCTCCTTTATGCTCACAGGCGGGGGCACCCTAAAGACACACAAGTTGATCTCACGGATGCGTTCCTTAGCCGTGTCGTGGTGCCCCCTCACACTATATTCCACCTCGGTCATGTCGTCGCGGAGTTTGATGAAGCCTGCTGCCAGTGAAACATCATCATCAATCCTACTGCGCGTCGTCTTGTGGAACTCATCCGAACACTTTCTTTGGATGGAGTCTGGGATGCGTCGTCGAGCTGAGCGTGTCTTTGAACTTCGGAGGTGCGTCCGTTCGGTGCTTGGATCAGTCGGATCGTGAAGGCGTCTGACTACATCAACGCGTTGTCCTAGCGCTTCCGCTTCACGAGTCTGAGGGTATGTGGACACCTCTCCCTCGTTGCTATGCCATCACCATGATCTTGCGTGTGCGTGGGAATTTTTTGAAATTACTCGTTCTAACCACCTCCTCCCAAGAAAAGCTTGGGTTCCTCTTGCCTCCTGCCGCCGCCGCCGTCAGTCCGCCTCGTCTCCGGTGGCCTTAGGCCCACTCAACGATGGATCTTGGCCCTTGCTTGCGGGAGGCTTCGTTTTTATATGTTTCTTCAATTTTTTTAGGGTTTGTGTTACGAGCCAGAGGCAGTGGCGGTGGCTCCCGAAGGTGGAATAAGGGTCTCCCACCTAGTCCCGTTTGGAATTGTGTGTCTAGCATCATCGGTGGGCGTGTGGAGGTGTCCCTTCGGCAAATCTATCCTTGGTGGATTTGCTCGGATCTGGTGCGTGGATTCGTCTATGTTTGTGTTTCTTGAGTTGGATCCTTGATCTCGTTACACTTCATGGCTGGCGGTTACTATTACTGCTTTCTGGCGGTCCTATAGGACCTTAAGCGTGACAACTTAACTATCTACTACAACTAGTTACGCTTGGCTCGGCGGCGATAGTGGCGGCGCCTTGACTTCCTTGATTGCTTGTAGTTAAATAGCCGGTCTGCTCGATCTTGATGTAATTTTATTATTTCCAATGTTCATTGTATTGCCATGATTGAAGATGAATGATTGGAAGTTTTCTTGAAAAAAAAGGTTTGGTGATGATCGTTGGTTCCTCATTTTAATCGTCGGCAATGGTCGGCACGTATTCTAAAGTTCCTACTCTTCCAAGATTAGTTGATAGGGCCCTCGAATATATAGAAACACCTACACCATCTTGCTTTCGGAGAAAGGTGTTGCCAAATTTGAAAGGCATCTACGGAGTCTTGATCATAGTCTATGATTATAATTGTAATTTTTACGTAACCCGGCATAGGAACATCATGATCAACTTGGGCATTAGCTTTGGTTGGATTAAGGTTGTCATCTTTGCTAACACAGCAACATCGTTTATTGGTATGGGCTGCTAGAAGGAGAGAGGAGCGGACGAGGGCCTATTGTCCTGGCCGGAGCGAGAGGAAGGATTTCCTTCTTAATTCTTGCTTGATTAGATTGATACATATCCTCTCTTTATATAGAGAGGTTTACTTGACTCCCAAGCAAGGCTTACTTGACCTCTAAACAAGCGACCCTTATCTCTAATTAACCCTAAGACTAATGGGCACATGAAGGAAATATGCCCTAGAGGCAATAATAAAGTTATTATATATTTCCTCATATCATGATAAATGTTTATTATTCATGCTAGAATTGTATTAACAGGAAACATAATACATGTGTGAATATATAGACAAACAGGTGTCACTAGTATGCCTCTACTTGACTAGCTTGTTAATCAAAGATGGTTATGTTTCCTAACCATGAACAAGGAGTTATTTGATTAACAAGGTCACATCATTAGTTGAATGATCTGATTGACATGACCCATTCCGTTAGCCTTAGCACCGATCGTTTAGTATGTTCTTTGTTGCTTCCTTCATGACTTATACATGTTCCTTCTAACTATGAGATTATGCAACTCCCGTTTACGGAGAACACTTTGGAGGTGCTACCAAGCGTCACTGGCGTGGCTGGGTGATTATAAAGGTACTACAGGTGTCTCAAAAGCGGATGTTGGGTTGGCGTATTGAGATTAGGTTTTGTCACTCCGATTGTCGGAGGTATCTCTGGGCCCTCATTAATGCACATCCTTGAAGCCTTGCAAGCATTACAACCTATTGAGGTTAGTTGTGAGATGATGTTTCTGGAGCAGAGTAAAAAGACTTGCCCGTAGAAGATTGAACTAGGTATTGGATCAACGGCTGATCGAATCTCGAGGCGAGTAACATCCGGAATGACAAAGGGAACAGCGTTATGTTATTATC
>JAHHZJ010010061.1:0-12499 GCA_021437245.1 Aegilops speltoides
AGGCCCCTCAACTCCGATGTATATGGTGGATACACCTAAAGGAAGTGATAACGAGGAACAACGGGGCGCTGCGAAGGCTAATTCCTCGAAAAACAGTCCAAGCGGCGGCGTAAGCACCCTCAAAGTCCGCCTCGACAGCGACAACACCCATACTAGACCCAGCCATAGAGCAGGGCGAACCGGTGGGACGATGAACATGCCCCGAGCAACCATCCGAAGCAGGATGGTGGATAACAATCCATCCCGGCGAAAACAACGTCACGGACGATCTCGACCGGGACACATCGTTCGGAGCGAAGAACCTCCACAAAGGCTGCGTCGCCCTTTGCGAAGTCGAAGAAGCGAAGCGGAAGCTCAAAACAGCGGAAGGCGTACTCGAGAATGAGAAGGAGCAAAGTACTCAAGACCACCGAGAACAAATCTGGCGATAGTGCAAGCAAAAAGCTACCGAGCGCAAACTACTACCCGAATTTGACAAGGAGGCCGTAGAGCCCCACAATCAAAGAACAAAGAGGCCGCCCGGTCGGATGGCGACCACATGACAAACAAAAAGCGCAGCGATGCGCACACAAGCCGACGTGATCCACATAAGGATCCTCACAAAAGGATGGCCGGTCGAGGTCCATCTATGAGCCAAGAAAGCAAGCTCTAGAAAGCAATACAACCGTCGAGTATTGAACATCACGGCACAACCAAATCTGGTAGCACACCCCTATGTTTCACCGATGAGGTCTTTGGATCATGAATTTCGAGTGAGTTCAAGCCCGTAAACATAGAGGCATCTGACGGAACAACGGACCACAGAGTGCGGATTGAGGATTACATCCTGCACATACATATGGCTAGAGGAGATGACCTCCGCCATAAAATACTTACCCCTCAAGCTCAAAGAGCCCAGTGACATTGGCTCAAAAGCCTCCATGAAAATACCATTGGAAGTTGGGAAGAGCTCGAGGGATGCGTTTAGGACAAATTTTGGGGACTTATGTCCGCCCTCAGGATCTTGACGATTTAAGTCACATAACTCAACAGCTCGGAGGTCAGCCCTACATGGAGCAGGTTCCTCACCAAAAAGAACCAAATAGTCATTGTCGAGGGCCTTGAAGCCTTAGCAGCCTTCAAACATAATGTCAGAGAGCGAGATGGCTCACGGACACCTCGGCCGAGAATAGCCAAGAACAATGGTGCACTAACAAGCCTCATGACCGCTTTTGCGTGGGAGAGGATAGCTGGCTGGCAAGATCTGACACCTGACCCAAGTACATCCGAGGTTAGGGTGAAAATGGGAAACCACGCTTGCAAGGACCCGGCGCGGACTAAGGAAATGGCCCAAAGAGCATGATAGTCAATCGGATTCAAAAGCTCTCGGCGAACAACATAACTTGCTTCTCAAGGACAAGCTGACAGGCTATCAACCTAAACAAAATCTTGGACAAGATATGCCAAATCCACGATACTGCGAGAAGCACGTAAACCACACCCACAGATTGTTGGGTCTTCAAACAGTCCGGCCGACTTAATGCGAACACAAGGGCTCGACACACCAAGTGAGGGCGATGGCGAACCCTAAGCGAGCCTTAGGAAAACAAAGGAATTTCCCACAAGAGGTCAAAGCAGTAAACTCACTTCAAGTGCAATAGGCAAAAATAGAGTGGCGCCCATTAAAATGCAGCGCATACGGTCCACCCAATGAGTCCCTACCTTGGATGTCAAAACCAATCACTTTCGACCATCGGATTACTCGGAAGTATCCGGAGCAGGATGGACTGCTCGATATTAGATCCTATAATCGACGGACTACAATTTACACAAGTCCAAATGGGCGATGGCGATGATCTAAACCAGCTATATCGAGGATACAATCCGAAGGGATAGACCCAGCAAAATCGCCATAGCAACACTTCCTTTAGAGGGTGATGCGAGGCCAATATGCCCATTATGCGGGCTCTCTACCACTAGAAGTTGTGTTTGGCTGATCCGACAACTTCCGTCGCGAAAAGTTAGTCTTCCACATCGCCCCATTTAAAAGTAGCTATCAAGCACTATTGGGAACCTTGAAGCTTTCGCCGCTTTAATGCAATACCACATTATGCATCTCTTACACTTAAAATGCCGGTCCACAGCGGCATCATCTCATTAAAGGAAACCTCGGAAGAAAGTGAGGCGCCTTGACAGCCACACATTAATCCGGCTTTGCTGATCAAAGCACCTAAACAGTCATTCGGATCCGGACACGGTTAGTGAGTCGGCATAAATAAACAAGGGGCTTACTAGCGCGTACCCCTTACAAGGGCTGCGCATGTACAATAAGAGACAATAAAGCTCAATTTTATACATTTTTTGAATTATACTCTGTTTATACATTTTTAGCGATCCTTTTTCCAACTAAGTTCTTCTCTTTAGAGATGAACAACATCTTTGCACCCATCGAGGATCGGCTGCGGAGACACGAGCGCAGAGGCGTGCGGTAGGGACCCGTTGCAAGGATTCTTTTGATTAAGACCTGCGTAAACCTTTCTTCTTGTCTCTTGTTGATACATCCCGGTTTCTCATTATAACCGGGAGGAGGCTAGCGTTTTGGCATCGGCGCGTCGAGAAATTTTTGCGGCGTGCACGGACATTAGGGGCTTAGGGCATTGTTACGCCCGTTTCCATAAAGACCGAATACCTTAGGGAGTGTTAGGCGTCTCGAGTTAGGCCTTATATGCATCAGCTCGAATCATGTCTTTGGTCAAATGTTGGGTTTGCGGCTCACTGTGTTTTGCTGCCTTCGTTCCGCTCTATCGGCTAGCGACACGGAGAACTCTGCGATTGTGCCCCGATTCGTCGGTGAGCACCTCGGTTGAAAGCGGCGATCTGTCATGATATAGCGAGAGCGTGACCACTCGATCGACCATCGGAATGTTTAGAATTCCTCCGCTTTAATGAAGGACCGTTTCGGTCGAGGCATACATGCCCAGAAATTGGAGGCGCGGTGCCCCTAGGGCTATATAGTAGCCCACCATCGAACTCCTATGGCTAAGTGAAAGTGATAAAGCATTATAGTCCGGTTGCCTAGTTTGCTCGCTATCACCTCCTTCACGGGACCAAGGCGTTGGATTAAGTGTGAAAATGCACTTTTTGTGCAAACACCCCGCACTTATGTGCGTGGGGGCTGAATCGAACTGCCATCTTCGAGTTATATACACATATACATTACGGCCGCTTACGAGGAGGTATTTCAATACTTGAGCGCACAAGTATAAAAAGCCCTTATATTATATTTGAACCATGGTTTCACAAATCATACATGTCATTTGAACATAACATTTTTGAACCTGCGTCTCTATTAAGCAGCGCCTGCGGAGACTTCCTCAAAATAGTGCTCGGCGGTAATCGCTCTGTCGAATCACGGGATGCAACATCGGTGGCCTTCATCTACGCGGTATGTTTTGACAGGCGAGAGCCATCCGTGCACCCTCTATGCATGCCGACCGTTTCATTGCATCGATATGCGGCACGCATCAAGGACTGCTGCACCAAGCCAAAATAACTCTTGGCTCGGGCCTTTTGGCCAAATGAGTCGGCGTCCTTCATAGCAAGTCCGGACAACCTATTCAGCTCAGCCCATTGGCTAACCGATCGGTTAATGGAAGTGGGCGCTCTGGACTATGGAGCTGCGACCAAAAACCTCTTCCATTCAGTGATCCTTTTGGCCTCGAAGTGTGCGACCGCGTCTGCGGCTTTTCGCGCCAAATTCAGATAAGCATCCTCCGCACCCAGTGGCCCAGCGCATCGCCGGATCCGTGAACTTCCTCCGCGCGAAAGGGCTTTCGGCCGCAATATCCCGGCTTGATGTAGCTCCTCCTTTATAGCTCTCATCGTGGGCGGGCATCCTTAACCGGCGGTGGCCTTCTTGGCGCCCTCTTGCTCCGCTCGGCGTTCTCTTTCAAAAACTTCGCAGCGGTCGATAGCATCCTTGACTTCACGGCCATTTCGGCCATTTCTCCTGCTTCGGCGATGGCGACTGTTAATCTTTAGCTCTGCGCCCGCCTTCAAAACAGCGCTACTTTTCGGCTTGCTCCTTGGCTCGGCGAGCTCTGCGAAGGTCCTCCATAGCAGCGCATCTGCATTAAGCATACATCTTTGTAAAACCGCAGGCATCAAGCTCCCTTACCGGTGTCGCGGAGAAGCCACATACCTTGTGACTCGTCAAGTAAGCTTATTGACCGCGTGATGTCGCATCCAGCGTCAAGTGCCGCTTCGATTCAGCAAATCTATCGGTCCGGCTGGCGCGAGCGCTCGCCACCTATAGGAAGGCGACATCTTACAACTGAGATTATGATCCTCTGCATGCCGTCGCTTTTGACAGCGTGCGAGTCTCGGGGCTACTATCTACTCTGAGCGCATTCTATATGCAAAACTGTCGGAAGGTATATCATTTTGCGTACCTCAAACCCGTCGATAAACTTCGGCGGCTTCACCTAACCCGCTCTCAGCGGATGAAATCCTTTCAATCACGTACCCATTAGCGTCACGGTGATCTTACGAATAGATGCTGCCGAGCGAGATCCTTGACTCCTCGACCGTACACCGTTGGTGCGAACCTTCGGCCCCGGAACTCAGAAACCCTCGCGGCGACACCTCGGTCGTCGCCCGCTGACAGTCGCGGCGGATGGGCGTTCGCTCTCCATCATCTCCGGACAAAGATCCCGAAGATGAGCTCTGTTGAGAAGATGAGATCCGAACTACAAGGTAATAACCCGTTTATCTTCAGAAATAAAGAGGATGTCCCTTATTACAAAACTCCCTTTCTACTTACGGCTCGCTAGAGGCTGATTTCCTTGGGGAAATAGTGCGGTAGGGGCTCCTCCGGCGAGGACCCTCTGGTGAAGATTTCTTCCCGCTTTGAGGCCTTGGCTTCGGATCTTCGAGGCGGTCCTCTTCTCTCACTGGGCGAGGATTCTCGATCTCCCTTTCTTGAGGCCTCCTTAGCGAAGCGGTAGCTCTGTTCCCCCTTAGCCCTCTTAGGCGCAGCCTCCGGCATCTTTGTTAACACAGGATCCGGCGTGGTCTCGGGGAGGGCGAGACACCTTATTAGTTTTGCTTTTGCTATCCATTCCTGTTCAAGGGACAACTCTTTAAAGGGCAAGTTTGAGATAAATGTACGGATAGCATGTCAAGACGCAGGGACTACTTACTTGAGTATCAGGCGATTGCAGCTCAGACCTGCGTCCTCGGTCAAGTCTGGACACATCTCTTGTGATCCGAAGAACAGTTTATACATCTCCACAGGCGTCACACCCATGAAGTGTTGGAAGCTTGCGGTCCCTCGGTTAATTCCCACAGGCGGAGGGGCGACATTCTGAGACGAGGCGTCGAATCGGCATGACCTGCACCACTACAGCAGTTGATCTCCCTCTCTTGGAGGTCTCGAATAGGGCCACCTAGAGTGGTACATCCTTGGGCGACCCCAGTCAAGCCCTTTGTTGACCCATGGCGCCGCCGTTGTGGAGGCCAGCGAAAGGCGTGGCGCCACCCATCGGTGCCCACAGGGCGGTGATGTAGAACCACTCCTGTTGCCACAAACCAAGCTCCTCTTGGAAAGAGCCCTCGGGCAGAGGCGTCCGCACTCTTGCTTATAATAGCCCCTCCTGTCTGCACTGCTGCCCCTCGATCATCTTGGCTCCACATTGAAGGTCTCGAGCCACAATCGAAGTGAGGGTAGTGCGGAGGAAGGCTTCATACAACAATGAGCGATGAGATGTGGAGGATGGACTCGGATCCAAGTCGTGGAATTCCAGCCCATAATAAAACATGAGCCCCCTCACGAAGGGGTCCGTCGGGAAGCCTAGACCGCGGAAGTGATCTCTGAACACCGCTCTCACCGGGCTCGGGAGTAGGAATAACTATCCCTTGGGCGGGCAGCGTGTCGAAATTTACTGGTTAGATACTGGCGTCTCCGACTTTAGCACATCTTCTTCCGTGGAGAGAAGGCATCCTGACCTTGTAGGTCGGGCGGACATTGTCGAAGGTCGGCGCTGAATCTGGAGCCTTGGGTGTTGGAACTCAAAGGCGGCGGATCGATTGAGATTGAAAGAAAGAGCAAGCCTTGCTCTCGTTATAAAGAGGTTGAATACCAAGAGCCCTCCCGTGACCGTTTGGGACTCGCCTTCAATAAAGGGGTGTGCCTTAGCGAACGCAGTTAAATCTACGCCCGTATTAATGAGAATCCGGAATAAGGGACACGATCTACTGCTTTGACAAGGCGTACCAAGGAAACACGCGCTAAGCGCGTTGAGGTGGAACAATAAAACAATTGAATAAAGGCTTGGCGTGGTGTGGCGTCATACCACGAAATCGTCGTGATTGAACACGTGTAAATATTATTCTCTCTACGGTGGTATGTGGAATTTAATTTTTAGAGCGGAAACTATCACGGTGTTGAAATCTTCTATGAACTATTGGAGGAGGAACCCGCCTTGCAATGCGAAGACAATATCGCGCGGACTAAGTCGTCATTGAAGCTTGGTTAGGAGACTCTTGAGGAGTCTGGACTAGAGGTGTCAGGATAGCGAACTATCATCTTTGGCGGACTCCAAGACTATGAAGATACAAGATTGAAGACTTACGTCCGTATGCGGATGGGACTTTCCTTGGCGTGGAAGGCAAGCTTGGCGTCTGGATATGTAGATCTCCTAACATTGTAACCGACTCGTGTAACCCTAGCCCTCTCGGTGTCTATATAAGCGGAGGGTTTTAATCCGTGGGATGAACAACAATCACACCATAGGCTAGCTTCTAGGGTTTAGCCTTCTTGATCTCGTGGTAGATCTACTCTTGTACTACCCATATCATTAATATTAATCAAGCATGAGTAGGGTTTTACCTCCATCGAGAGGGCGAACACAGGTAAAACATCGTGTCCCTCGTCTCTGTTACCATCCGCCTAGGCATAGTTAGGGACCCCTACCCGAAATCCGCGGTTTTGACACCGGAGATTAGGTTTACCTTAATACTTCTTTTGTAGTTGCAGATGCTTGCAATGAGAGTCAATCATAAGTGGGATGCTTGTCCAAGAAAGGGCAGTCCCCAAGCACCGGTCCACCCACATATCAAATTATCAAAATGTGAACAGCGAATCATATGGCGTGATGAAAACAACAGCGATAATTCCCATGTGTCCTCCGCGCTTTTCTCATTATAAGAAATTATCTAGGCTTGTCCTTTTCTACAAAAAGTTGGGCACCTTCTGCACCTTATTTACTTTCATTGCTTGTTACCCGTTACAAATTATCTTATCTCAAAACTATCTGTTACCTACAATTTCGATGCTTGAGAGAATACCTTCGAAAACGCTTGTCATTTCATACGCTCCTCGTTGGGTTCGACACTCTTACTTATCAAAAAGCGCGATAGATCCCCTATACTTGTGGGTCATCACTCCCACTAGGGTTCCCACCCGCTTGCCGGCAGCCCGGCGCGTCGTCCCTTGAATCCCGCTCCCCCCTCCCCTCCTCCATAAGCGCCCCTGCAGCCGTGAGGCTCTGTTTCCACCTCCCTCCCCTCCCGCAAGTGGCCGTGACTCAAATCAAGCAAATCCAGGGGGCCTTGGCGGTGGGGCCTTCTTCCTGTCGCTTGTGGATGCGTGAGCGGCTCCTCCAGTGGCGGCTGGATGTCCGTGGGATCGGCGATGCGATGTGATCTCCGCAGGCGGGGGTAGCTTCTTGGTGGCGGCGCTCAAGCGACCTTTGGGTGGCTGCGGTGCTCCCATCTCGGGAGGTAGCGTGTGGCTGGTCTCTTCGGATCGGCCAAATCTAGCTTTGGGGCGGCGGCGGTGCACAGCTCGGTGATCGTGCTTCGGCGGCTCAACGCTTGGAGCTCGCGGGCGCAGGCCTGAGTGAGGCAGCGGCGAGGCGTGGTCGCTGCTCGGCCGTGGCGGCGGCATGGGTAGTCTCGGTGGTGGCCTACGGTGTCGTGGCGGCTTCACGGTGGCTCGATGGATCTGCCACGGCAGCGACCAGCTTCTCCGATGTCGGTCTATCAATGGTCAGACCATCTAGACTTCACCCCATCTCCTCGTTGCTGGTGCTACTCCCATCAATGGGCTAGTCCTCTCCGGCGGCGGTCCACGCTTGTCTCGCGCCGATGCGCGAAGCGGCTCGATCTCGCCGCGATGTAGCAGGACCGAGCTCGTGTCACATGGTGCGGCGGTGACCTCGCCCCCTCTCGATCTCTTGCGGACCGAGCTCGTCTCGCGCTTCGGGCTGCAGGGCCGGGTTGAGTGGATGCTAGGCGGCTGGGGTCGCCCGAGGCGAAAGTCAAACCTTGCGCTTCGTCTCTTTCGTTAAGTGCGGCGGGTCTCGGGTGAGGTGGTGTCGAGGTCTTGAATCTTTGGGGCGGCCACAGTGGTGTGGCGTGGTGCTCTTAGGCGAGCCCGTGCCTTGTGCTGCCGGTCACCATGTGGTGTGAATGGGCGGCGTGGTTCGGGGTGTGGCGTTCGATGGCGGTGAATGTTGGCGGTGAAAACCTGCTCTATCTTGAGAAGGACGGCGGCGAAATCGTTCCCTTCTTGAAGCGTCGTCACGGCTCTCATTGCCCATCATGCGGCTCGGAAACTCGATCCTTGGATGGGAGGTGGCGACTCTCGGTGTCGTACCCTTCTGAAAAGCACGCCTTGGGCGCATGGTTAAGTCATATGTAGCTTCATCTCTTGAGGTGGTAGTGCTAGGGGTGGTGTTGTTGCGCTCGGCGCCTATATATCTATCTGGGTGTGTGCATGTGTTGCGGTGGCGTGGCGTGTGTTTGTACTAGGTGCTTGTTAGTTGGTGCTTTATATACAAAAGCGAAGAGCCTTTTGATAAATGACAACTTGGGCAGCGGTGTGGCGTCGAGCAGAGGAAATGGCATATTAAATCGGTGAGGAGGAAGAACAAAGAAGGAAGAATCTGAAAAGGAGGCGGAGAAGGAAAAACAAGAAACCATAATGACGTGATGCTACTAGGCATCTTGGTAGCAACATAACCTACCGAGGCGGCTGAAGCCGCCCGGCGGAGTGGCGAGAAATGGCGGCAGCGGGTATGGGCAACAACCCGGTGATGCTCCGATTGCTCCTCCCCGTCTTGGCGGCGCCTTCGCCGAGGCCAACCCGTCAGACCTCCTCCTCCTCACCCAGCAGAATGACTCTCCGCCCGTCGTCGAGCGTCGCGAGCTAAAGTCTGCGTGCCTGCGGCGGCTCGGCAATCTTCCTCGGCGGCGATCGGATCGGGTGGCGGCGATCCATTCAGCTGATTCAAGGTCGGTGGCGCATGCCGCGACCAGAGTTCTCGTCTTGGCGGCGAGCACGATGGAATGTGAGAGCGGCTAAGGCGCCCGATCTGGATCCATATTGGATCTGGGTGGTGGTGTTCTGAAGGAAATATGCCTAGAGGCAATAATAAAGTTATTATTTATTTCCTTATTTCATGATAAATGTTTATCATTCATGCTTGAATTGTATTAACGGAAACATGATACATGTGTGAATGCATAAACAAACAGCATGTCACTAGTATGCCTCTACTAGACTAGCTTGTTAATCAAAGATGGTTATGTTTCACGACCATGAACAAAGAGTTGTTATTTGATTAACGAGGTCACATCATTAGTAGAATGATCGATTGACAGGACCCATTCCATTAGCTTAGCACCGATCGTTTAGTATGTTGCTCTTGCTTTTATCCATGACTTATACATGTTCTGTAACTATGAGATTATGCAACTCCGTTTGCGGAGGAACACTTTGGGTGCTACCAAGCGTCTGGCATGCTGGGTGATTATAAAGGATACTACGGTGTCTCCAAGGTAGATGTTGGGTTGGCGTATTTTGAGATTAGGTTTTGTCACTCCGATTAGCCGGAGGTATCTCTGAGCCCTCTCGGTAATGCATCCTTGAAGCCTTGCAAGCATTACAACTAATGAGTTAGCTGTGAGATGATGTATTGAAGAGCAGTAAAGAGACTTGCGGTGCGAGATTGAACTAGGTATTGGATACCGGCGATCGAATCTCGGGCAAATATATACCAATGACAAAGGAACAGCGTATGTTGTTATGCTGATCGACCGATAAAGATCTTCGTAGAATATGTAGGAACCAATATGGGCATCAGGTCCGTTGTTGGTTATTGACGGAGGCGTGTCTCGGTCATGTCTACATTGTTCTCGAACCGTAGAGATCCATGCGCAAGGTTTCGATGGCGAGTTATTATGAATTTATGTATTTTGATGTACGAAGAAGTTGGTCCGGATGTGATCACGGACATGCGAGAGTCTCGAAATGGTGAGACATAAAGATTGATATATTGGCGGCTATATTTGGACACGGAAAGGTTCGGAAGTTTCGGAGAAACGAGTCTTGGGAAGGTTCTGGAACCCGAGGAAAGTTATGGGCCTTAGTGGGCCAGAGGGAGAGAGAGGGCGCCCGGGGTGGCGCCCCTCCCGAGTCGAATAGGACAAGGAGGCGGCCTTTCCTCTCCCTCCCTCTTCCTTCCCTTCTCCTTCCTAGTTGGACTAGGAGAGGAGTCCTACTCAACTAGGAGGACTCCCCCTCCTGGCGCCACTAGGGCGGCGGCCTCCCCTCCCTCCTTTATATCACGAGGCAGGGGCACCCTAGAACACACAAGTATGGATCTCGGATGGTTCCTTAGCCGTGTCGGTGCCCCTCCACCATATTCCACCTCGGTAATATCGTTGCTAAGCTTAGGCGAAGCTCTGGCGATAGAACATCAAGATCGTCCTGCACCGTCGTCTTGTGGAATTCTCCTCGACACTCGGCTGGATCGAGTCTGAGGGGCGTCATCGAGCTGTCGTGTGTCAAGAACTTCGGCGCGAATGTGGCGCGGGATCGGTCGGATCGCGAGGAGAGCGTCGACTACTTCCTCTACATTGTGATCGCTTCGCCGGGTCTCGAGTGCGTAGACAACACTCTCCCTCTCGTTGCTATGCATCACCATGATCTTGCGTGTGCGTAGGATTTTTTTAAATTACTCGTTCCCCTACGGTGGCATCCGAGCCTAGGTTTTTATGGTTTGATGTTTTGCAGAGTAGAACACAAGTGAGTTGTGGGCGATACAAGTCATACTACCTACCGCATGTCATACTTTGGTTCGCGGTATTGTGAGATGAGGCGGCCCGGACCGACATTACGCGTGCGCTTCTGCGAGACTGGTTTCACCGTCTGAGCACTTTCGTTGCTTAAAGGTGATGGTGGGTGCTGTCTCTCTCACTTTAGTTGAACCGAGTGTGGCTCGCCCGGTCCTTGAGAAGGTTAAAGCAGTCTATTTGTGAAATGTCGTTGTGGTTTGATCGTGGGTGAGATTGGTTCTTGCTTAAGCCCGTAGCAGCCACGTAAAATTTGCAACAACAAAGTAGAGGGCGTCTAACTTGTTTTTGCAGGGCATGTTGTGATGTGATATGGTCAAGGCGTGATGCTATATTTTATTGTATGAGATGATCATGTTTTGAACGAAGTTATCGGCAATGGCTGGAGCCATATGGTTGTCGCTTTATTGTATGCAATGCAATAGCCTGTAATGCTTTACTTTATCACTAAGCGGTAGAGATAGTCGTAGAAGCATAAGATTGGCGAGGCGACAACGATGCTACGATGGAGATCAAGGTGTCGCGCGGTGGCGATGGTGATCATGGTGGTGCTGCGGAGATGAAGATCACGAAGCACAAGATGATGATGACCATATCATATCACTTATATTGATTTGCATGTGATGTTTATCCTTTATGCATCTTATCTTGCTTTGATTGGCGGTAGCATTATAAGATGATCTCTCACTAAATTATCAAGAAGTGTTCTCCCGTATGCACCGTTGCCAAAGTTAAATGCGTGCCCGGACACCCGCGTGATGATCGGGTGTGATAAGCTCTCGTCCATCTAGCAGGGTGCAAGCCAGTTTGCACCTTGAGATACTCGGGTTATACTTGGAGCCTAGCATATGCGAGATATGGCCTCGGAACACGGAGACGAAAGGTCGGCGTGAATCATATAGTAGATATGATCAACATAAGATGTTCACCATTGAAAACTACTCCATTTCACGTGATGATGGTTATGGTTTAGTTGATTTGGATCACGTGATCACTTAGATGACTAGAGATGTCTTTCTAAGTGGGAGTTCTTAAGTAATATGATTAATTGAACTTAAATTTATCATGAACTTAGTACTGATAGTATCTTGCTTGTTTATGTTTGATTGTAGATAGATGGCTCGTCTTTGTTGTTCCGTTGAATTTTAATCGTTCCTTGAGAAAGCAAAGTTGAAAGATGATGGTAGCAATTACGGATGGGTCCGTAATTGAGGATTATCCTCATTCTGCCGGAAGAGTTAAATCTGGATGCACCTGGGTGCGAACTGCTCTGATGCAAGGCGTTAAGAGCGTCTGGCGAGCAAAGTGATGACTACTCTATAGTTCGTGTGCCGTGCTACGGCTTAGAACCGGGACTTCAACGGCGTTTTGAGCGTCATGG
>JAHHZJ010010062.1:0-58342 GCA_021437245.1 Aegilops speltoides
AATTTCCAAAAAAAATTATCAAAAATTGCATTGTCCATCGGTTGACTGGAAGAGTTTGAAACACTTTCGCCATTATGATTTTAGCAAAAAAGAGCACAAAAAATGAAAAAAAATTGTATGTGTGTCCGTGGGATCATATTCTTGTTGTGTTTCTATTAACCATGCCAGATCTGGCCAAACCAAGATTGACTAGGAGAACAACGAACAAGGGGCTTCATGATAAGTTTCACAAATGATGGTGAACAGGGTAAGATGTTTGAATAATTTTGAAGAGGCCATGGAGAAGATCACTAGCGAGAAGACGTTGAAACAAAGCTCGATAACAGATTTAATGAATCCTTGCCGTCTTCACATTGCACACGCACCTACTTGCAACAACAACAACAACTACCTCCGTCCTTGGTAGCCCTCGCCCGAAGCGAGCATTGTCCTTCTTCAGCCAGCCAAACTGTTGGTGCTCTTTGTTGATATTCAGCAATCTCCTGCTGGAGTCACGAGGAGGATGATTATGCGGGAATTACGAGGATGAGGTTGATCAAAATCAGAACTCGTGCAACCACCGACTACAACCACCAGGTCGTCTGCCTGCAAATAATCACAATGGTAGGGCTCTTCCCCATATACGAGATCATGACCATCTCCTAAATTGAAACTGAATATTCCACCATTTGAGGGTAGATATGTTCGATATATATCTTACTTGGGCATTAGCTGAACAACGATTTACATGTTTAAATATCCCGAGGAGAGGCATTTCAACTGTTTGTTGTACTTTACTAGTTTTGCACATGTGTTGGTGGTGAGACATTGTAGATTATATCCTATTATAGCTACTTGGGCTGCTTTGAAAACTGCTATGCATACTCGTTGGGTTCCTCCATATTCTCAATGAATTGCTTCAAAAAATTGCAGTGTTTGAGACAAGGAAAAAAAATTCCGTGAAGAATATTATCAGGAATACAAACTAGCATGATTAGATGTGGTATTGTTGAGGAGAGTGAACCTATGCTTGCACGTTTATGGGTGGATTAAATAGAGATTTCGGACCATTCTAGAGTATAAGGTATACTAATATCACTCGTTTATTCCATCTTGCTTAGTGAGCGTGAATCTGAATCGACAAGCATTGGCGAACTAACTTTCCAGGCCGACCTTCATCATGGACACCGTGCATCTTCTACTTCCATGCACACTTCCATTAGGTGCCACCTCCAGCCGTGATACAAGAAAGCGGCACAACCACCACTACTCTGCCGCAGGCTTTTCAAGACCTACAGGCTCTTCTTCCATGGCATCGATTGGACACAAATGATATTTGTCGTCGTTGTAAGGAAGATGTCATTATGCAGAGAATGCAAATCTCAGCGTGTGATGATTGCTCACGAGGATGGTGGGTATGAGTCCGCTAGTAGACTATGATGAGGAGACATTGGCTATTATTACACGTGAAGAACACTGGAGATGATTTTGATCATGAGGCGCAATACATGGCTCCAGAAGATCTTGTGGTATGAATGTTTAGTTGCTCAATGTGTCTTGAGTGTGCGGGTCACAGTCAAAGCAAAATCGAGGCATAATTTGTTCCATACAAAGGCATTGTGAAGGAATGTTACATGCGCGTCATCATAGACGGAGGAGCTGCAACAACTTGCTAGCATGGAGATGGTGGAGCTCTATCTCACAAGACCACATCCACATCCTTACTACATCCAATGGTTCAACAACAGCGGCAAGGTTAAGGTAACACGTCTTGTTGTTGTGCATTTTAGTATCTCTACATATGCTGATTATGTTGATTGTGATGTGGTACCTATGCAAGCATGTTCTTTATTACTTGGTAGACCATGGCAATTTGATAAAAACTATACACCATGGTAGAAATAATCGATATACTCTTGTTCATAAGGATAAAAATATTACTTTGCTTCCTATGACTCCACATTCCATTTTGAAAGATGATATTAATAGAGCTAGTAAAGCAAAACAGGAGCAGAATAAGAGTGAAAATCAGATTGTGGCAAAAATTTGAGCAACAAATGAAGCCTAATAATAAACCATCTTGTGTTGCCGAAATTAAATTGAAAAGTGCATGTTTATTTGCCACCAAAGATATTGATGAGCTAGATTTCAGCAAATCTGTTTACTATGCTTTTGTGTGCAAAGAGGCATTATTTTCATTCGAGGGGCGTGCCTTCCTCTTTGCCTCCTGTCACTAACATTTCGAGAGTTCGTGATGTCTTTCCACAAGGCGTGGCAGGATTCCGCCTATTAAGCGATTGAGCATCAGTTGACTTAATTCGGTGCTTCACTTTGCAAAACCGTGCGCCGTCTTGTACCAATCGGAGGAGATGAAGGAGATTATCGTCAAGTACAAGAGCTTCGACAAAGGTTATATAAGCGAATCCTTAGTCCTTGTGATGTTCCTATTATTCTAGTGCCAAAAAGGATGGTACATCGGCGTATGTGTGTTGATTGTAGAGGCATTAATAATATTACTATTCGTTGTCGTCATCCTATTCCTAGGCTAGATGATATGCTTGATGAATTGAGTGGCTCGCAATATTCTCAAAAGTTGATTTGCGTAGTGGATACCATCAAATTCGTATGAAATTGGGGATGAATGGAAAACAGCATTTCAAACTAAGTTTGGATTATATGAGTGGTTAGTCATGCCTTTTGGGTTAACTAATGCACCTAGTACTTTTATGAGATTAATAGCGAAGTTTCGTGCTTTCATTGGACGATTTGTGGTAGTTTACTTTGATGACATATTGATTTATAGCAGATCTTTGGAGGAACATTTGGAACATTTACGTGCTTTGTTTTATTGCTCTCGTGATGCCGCTTTGTTTGGTAACCTTGGAAGTGCACCTTTTGCACCGTGAAGTGTCTTTTCTTAGCTATGTTGTTACTCCTGAGGAATTGAAGTTGATAAAGCCAAGATTGAAGCTATTGAGAGTTGGCACAGCCAAAGCGGTCCACCTGGGTTTTTCTTGGCCTCGTGGATTCTATAGGCGTTTTGTGAGAGATTTGCACCATTCTGCCCTCTCAATGAACTTACAAAGAAGGATGAGCCTTTTGTTTGGGGTACCTTGCGGGAAGAAGCCTTCACGGTGTTGAAAGATAAGTTGACACATGCTCCTTTACTCCAACTTCCTGATTTTAATAAGACATTTGAGCTTGAATGTGATGCTAGTGGAATTGGATTAGGAGGTGTGTTATTACAAGATAGTAAACTTGTTGCATACTTTTGAAAAATTGAGTGGGCCTAGTCTGAATTATTCTACTTATGATAAAGAATTATATGCTCTTGTTAGGACTTGAAACATGGCAACATTATTTATGGCCCAAAGAATTTGTTATACATTCGATCATGAATCTTTGAAACATTAAAAGTCAAGCTAAACTTAATCGTAGACATGCTAAATGGGTTGAATTCATTGGGACTTTCCTTATGTCATTAAACACAAGAAGGGTAAAGAAAATGTTATTTGATGCATTGTCTTGTCGCTATACTATGCATTCACAACTTGACTTCAAAATATTTGGTTTGGAGACCATCAAAGATCAATATGTGCATGATGTTGATTTTAAAGATGTATTGCGGGTAAAGAAGGAAGAACATGGAACAAGTTAAATGCGTTTATGATGGATTTGTGTTCGTGCTAACAAGCTATGCATTCTAGCTAGCTCCGTTAGTCTTTTGTTGTTGCGAGGCGCATGGAGGAGGACTAATGGGACACTTTGGTGTGAAGAAGGCGGAGGTACTTTACATTTCTTTTGGCCAAAGATGAGACAAGATGTTGGCGCTTTGTTGCTCGCGCTTATGTACAAAAAGCTAAGTCGACTCAATCCTCATGGTTTATATATGCCTTTGCCTGTACCTAGTGTCCCTTGGAGGATATATCTATGGACTTTGTTTAGGTTTACCTCGAACAAAGAAGGGAGGGATAGCATATTTGTTGTCATGGATAGATTCTCGAAAATGGCACACTTTATACCATGTCATAAAAGCGATGATGTTGTTAATTTGGCTGATTTGTTCTTCCGTGAAATTATTCGCTTGCATGGTGTGCAAATACTATTGTTTCAGATCATGATACTAAATTTCTTAGCCACTTTTGGAGATGTTTATGGGCTAAGTTGGGACTAAACGCTTTTTTTAGTACTACATCACTAAGTGATGGACAAGCTGGGTAGTCATAGAACATTGTCTACTAAGCTTAGGGTTGTTTTGAAGAATAATAAGAAAATGTGGGAAGAATGCTTGCCTCATATTGAATTTGCTTATAATCGTTCATTGCATTCTACTACTAAGATGTGCCCTTTTGAAATTGTGTATGGTTTCCTACCTCGTGCAACTATTGATTTGTTGCCTCTTCCATCTTTGGAGAAGGTTAATTTTGATGCTAAACAACGTGCTGAATTGATTTTAAAGATGCATGAGTTAACTAAGGAAAACATTGAGCATATGAATGCTAAATATAAACTTCTTTGGAGATAAAGGTAGAAAACATGTTGTGTTTGCACCGGAGATCTTGTTTGGTTACATTTCCGTGAGGATAGATTTCTGATTTATAAATCAAAGCTAATGCCACGTCTTGATGGTCCTTTTAAGGTGTTAAATGATAATGCATATAAACTTGAGGTGCCTGCAGATTTTGGGGTTAGTCCACTTTTAACATTGCAGATTTGAAGCCTTATTTGGGTGAGGAAGATGAGCTTCCGTTGAGGCGACTTCATTTCAAGAAGGGAGGATGATGAGGACATCAATACCATTGTTACACACATTTTGTTGCTATATATCTTTGGACCAATTACTAGAGCTCGCGCATGCCAATTAAATTACCATGTACTTTCGTTTCTTGGTAATGATTCTAATGTTCATGAGAATATGATCTTGCTAAATTGGATACATTTGTTTTGCTTACAAATGAAGGGCCTAGCTTGGAGAAGGATGTACATTGGAGCAAGAATAAGCATGGAGATGATGGCATGCATAAAGAGGACAAACGAGTTACAAGTGATGATTTCAGGGCGTTGAAGCCACCATAATGAGTGCAAGGCTTGGACAAAATATACAAGATGCTACTTCATACTTTCGTCCGAGGCTATTCTAGGTGCTTCGTCACCTTATTATTGAGCCAGGCCCATGTATTTTCAAAATACTTGAGTATAAGCTATTTTTAGAGTCCGGTGTGTGGGGAAACAAGAGATAGGGTTGGTTTGGACCCCTTCCCTAGGGCCACGAAATTGCCCCTCTTCCTCCATATATACAACCCTTAGGCGTCGTTTAGACTTTGGGTTTTGTTTAGATTAAAGTTCTCCATAAACTGCAACTTCCCGTGCCGTTTGTGTTCAGCGACCGGACAAAGCGTCCACGAACCCCACCTTGATCAATAAAGCTTTCATCTTATATTCGCAATATCAGATGCAATCTCGGTTTCTTCACGTGTTCTTCGTTTGCTGCAGGAAACACACCTCGTGGTCGGAGTTGATCGTGCTCGGTGGTCAATAACCTCTGGAGTTGGTTTAGCGATTGCTAAGCGTCATCCTCGCCCGCGTTTGTAGTCGGATCGTCAAAATCGACTTCTACCAAAGCGATATATATCATCTCATCGAAGGCGGGACACCTTTGCCTCTATCAACTAATGCCTTGAGATCATCCAGTATATCCAATGGCAGCACGGTGCTTCTTCAGAGTTTTCAATAATCTTTCTTCTTCTTGCTCGAAAGTTAGCACTAATAATAACAGGATATATTTTCTTTTCATCAAGATAAGCCTACTTAAGATTATCGGTAATGGTTTGAGTTCAAACCGGGATCACCCTTGGGTGGAGGGGATCCCAAGAATTTCAACGGGGAAGGTTGTGTTTGAGAATAGGATCCTGTTGAAGGGCAACTTCTTCTTCCCTTCTTTCCTTCATAAACATATCATTTTCATGTTCTAGCAAATATTGTTCTAACGGATCGGTGGGAGCACGGCAATAGAAGCAAGACCAATAATCTCATCCTTACTAGGTGATTCTCTATCACGAGGTTGTCTCTGAACTTAGCAAAATTAAACTCATGAGGCATACCCTCTAAGCCAATGGAAACATTATCATTTCACAATCAATCTTAGCATTAACAGATTATTCAGAAGATTACCAAAAAATAATGGGATAAAAATCATCTTGTGGGAACTAAGAACAAGAAAATCAGCGGGATATTTAACCTTCCCACACAAGACTTTAACATCTCTAACAATCCCAATTGGTGAAATAGTATCTCTATTAGCAAGCTTGATAGTAACATCAATACCTTCCAATTCAACAGTGCAATATCATGCATAATTTCTTTATATAAGTGATAGGGTATTGCACTAGCACTAGCACCCATATCACATAAACCATGATAACAATGATCTCCTATTTTAAATGAAATAACAGGATTCCTACCACGGTCTATGTATCTTAGCATCGGTTTAACAATATTATGATCTCACCACAAATAAATAACATGCCCATCTAAGTCATCATCCAAGAGATCTTTAACCATAGCAATACTAGGTTCAACTTTGATTTACTCAGGAGGTGTATAAGTCCTAGTATTACTCTTACAACAACTTGATTTTAGCATGATCCTTTATCCTAACAGGAAAGGAGGTTTCTCAAAATAAGTAGTAGGAACAATAGGATCACTATAAGTACAGTCTTTTCTTCAATTTTAATAGGTGCAACTACTTTTACTTCAACGGGAGGATTATATTTAAACCACTTCTCCTTAGGGAGATCAGCGTGAGTAGCAAAAGATTCTGAGAAAGAAGCTACTATATCGAGTCAAGTCCATATTTAGCTTTGTATCACAAAGATTTAACACAATCAAACTTAGGTGTCATACACGACTCCTTACCATCGTCGAACTCCAATCTTGAGTTTGTTTATTTCTTTCAATATGTCCCATTTGAATTCAATAGTCTTGACATATAAGAGCCAAAGAGGAAGTATCGAGCATGTTGTGATCATTGGGAGAAAAGACGAGCATAATTTTTGGATAATCATTTCTCCGGAGAGCTCATGATTGGGGCATGAATATAACATTGACTTAAGCCTCCCCAAGCTTGAGCTATGCTTTCTCCTTGCGAGGCAGAAATTATATATAATTACGATCACGATGAACAAGATGCATAGGATAGAACTTCTGGTGAAATTCCAACTTCAATCGTTTATAATTCCAAGATCACGTATCATCACATAGCCTATACCATGCCAATGCATCTCCCTTCAAAGATAAAGGGAAGACCTTCCTTTTGACAACATCATTGGGAATAGCTGCAAGCTTAAATAATCCAAAAACTTCATCCACAAAGATAAGGTGTAAATCGGGATGCAATGTTCCATCTCCTGCAAATGGATTAGCTAGCGGTTTCTCTATCATACCGAGTAATCTCAAAGTAAATATTTTCATAGGCTCGATGGGTTGAGAGCAACTCTTTGCTCTTCTCGGGTGAAATGAAGATACCCAACAAGCAAAGGATTAGTTTCCATAGTAACAAGTGAGAAAATTTCAGCACACTATATAAATCTTTCCTTACCAAGTTCCACTCACCAAAAGCGCTTCGCTCCCGAAACGGCGCGGAAAAGATTCTTGATGACCCACAAGTGTAGGGGATCTATCATAGTCCTTCGATAAGTAACATTGTCGCCAACGAGGAAGGAGAATAATAAGCGGTTTTCATAAGGTTTTCTCTGCAAGCACTGAAATTGTAGGTAATAGATAGTTTTGTGATAAGATAAATTGTAACAGTAACAAGCAATGAAAGTAAATAAAGTGCAGCAAGGTGGCCCAATCCTTTTTGTAGCAAAGGACAAGCCTGGACAATTTCTTATAATGAGAAAAGAGCTCCCAACGACACATGGGAATTATCGTCAAGCGGGTTTCATCACGCTCATATGATTTGCGTCGGTTGCTGATAATTTGATATGTGGGTGGACGATGCAGGTACTGCCCAATTGGACAAGCATCCCGCTTATGATTAACCCCTATTGCAAGCATCCGCAACTACAAATGAAGTATTAAGGTAAACCTAACCTGACATTAGACATATGGATCCACCACTTATTACTGGGTTTAAGCACGCCACTCTAGCAACCCATCATACTTATTACTTCCCAATGCCTTCCTCTAGGCACAAATAACCTGAAGTGTCATGTAATCGACGTTGACATAACACCATGTAACACCGGATACAACTTTCCATATTCATAACTCCAACTCTTGCCTTTTCGGAGATGTGATATGTTATTTCCTTGGTTGTGCTTTTGTTTTTGTTTTGCATTTTTGTTCATGTCTTGCATCTCATCTCTTGCATCATTTGCATTGCATCATGTCATCATCCAACCCTTTTAAAACTCATCTAAATAAACCGTATGGATCTTGGTCCATCGAGGGATATTCACATGGTGATTTCTCTTTAAAACATATTCAAAGTCTCCTACTATTGTTAGGGAGCTATATAAATATTCCACTATTTGGAATCACCCATAAAGACACTTGCAAAATAATTTGTTCCTTTTACCAAGTTTGGTCTCCAACTTGCCCATAAATTATTTAGTCATTTTAGGAGCTCCACCAAAAATCCGAACATTTTGGACACTTCTAAATCCTAGTCCTAGTTCAAACCCATTTGAATTAAATTCAAATGAGTTTGAATTTACATCTTGCAATCATGGCCTTTCTATTTTTTGGATCAAGCTCAGTTTTATGAGTCCGGAAAATTGTCCTTCCGTTCAAATTAGTTCCCTAAACCCCTCTTCCTTTTACTTTTCTCTCTTTTTTTTTTTGTCTTTTTAGATTAAGAGATAGAGTAGGAGCCCAACAGCTGGGCCTCTTGGACCTCCAGGCCGACCCGGCCGGCCTCGAAGGCCAATGGCGCCCCCGACCAGAACCCCTAGCCCTTGGCCGAACCCACCTTCTCTGATCCCATCTCCCTCCTTGGCGCCTCCATCTCCTCCTCTGCGCCCCATCTCCTCCTCGCTCGACCCTCTCTCCTCGATCCCCGCTCGCCTCCTCTCCTCTCGCTCACTTTGGCCTTGCCAGCGCCCGGCCTTCGCCCTACAACCTTCCTCCCATGCCGTCTCCTCCTTCTCCTCATCCCGCACCTCCACCTCGTCTTCGTTGACCCACGGGAGCAACAAATCGACGACCCCGCTCCTTCCTCACGCAAGCATGTCGTGCCCCATCCATCGAGAACCATGCCCTCGTCCCGTCCCTTTCCCTCGCCCAGCCACCACTTCACCTCTCCACGGACCTCAAATCTCGCTGCCCGTGCTCCTCCTCTGCCTCGCCTCCTCCTCCCGGCCATGCCCGATTCCCATGGGCGCACGCCGACCGTCACTGCGTCTCCAGCGTGCCTCACGCTGAGTCTCGCTCAGCCCAGCCCTCCATCTTCATCCGTCTTCCCAGTGGCGCCTCTTCTCTTGCTCCTTGTCGTCTCCTGCCTTTTACGCCTGCAACTCCACGCCCGATCGTGCATTCTTCTTCTGTCTCCTCCAGCGTTGTCACCGCATCTGCGACACAGCCATGGATGTGCCCTTGTGCATCGTTGCGGCAACCTCTGCTCGTGCCACCTCTTACATGGCCTGCAGCGTCGCCACTTGCCTCTGCCATACCAAGACCCTCAAGTCCTACCCGAGCCCAAGTTTGGAGACTCCGTGGTGATGTACCTCACTTGTGCCACTTTGGATCGCCAAGCCGGACCATCAAGTAACCCTTCCGGATTATCAAGACCCTCATGTACGACTACTTGGATTCGTCATGATAACAACATTTAAAATGCTTAAAATTGTTGTTGCATTAAATTGCTAAATAACATGGGGATTTTCCGGAATTGTTGGTTGTTGTTCCGGCCTCATTTAAACTTGCCTAAATAGTTAGTTTATTTATGCTTCACCTCTTGCCATGTTTAACAACATTTAATATTGTTGAGTAGCTCATAACCGAGAGAGAACTAAATAATTGATGTGGTGTTTTGTCAATATGCAATTCGTTGCATATTGAGCTCCACTAACTTGTAGTATTGTTTGTTGCACTTTGCCATGCCATGCCTCATTAAAGGACATGCATCATACTTGATTGTGCTTCATGCCATGTTTATGTGATGGTTGTTTACTATGTTGTTTGTTTCTTTCGGTTGCTTCTCTCGTTAGCTTCGGTTTCGTTCGGAGTTGTGAGATTCGTTAAATCTCGACCATTTGTCTTCTTCTTGGACTCGTTCTTCTTCCTTGCGGGATCTTAGGCAAGATGATCATACCCTCGAAATCACTACTATCTTTGCTATGCTAGTTGCTTGCACTTTTGCTATGCCAATGCTACGATGCCTACCATTTGCTTGTCGGCCTCCCAAATTGCCATGAACCTCTAACCTTTGACACCATTCCTAGCAAACCGTTGTTTGGCTATGTTACCGCTTTGCTCAGCCCTCTTATAAGCGTTGCTAGCTGTAGGTGAAGTTGAAGTGCTCCATGGTGGGCAGGGTTTATGTTGGGATATCATAATATCTCTTATATTATTAATACATCTATATACTTGGTAAAGGGTGGAAGGCTCGGCCTTATGCGTGTTTTGTTCACTCTTGCCGCCCTAGTTTCGTCATCCGGGTGTTATGTTCCGGATTTTGCGTTCCTACGCGGTGATTGATTATGGGACCCCGTGGCAGTTCGCTTTGAATAAAACTTGTCGGCAAAACCTTGGTTTTACCATTTGCCTCACCTAGCCCTTTTTCCTTGGGTTTCGGAGCAGGGTCATCTATTTAGCCCCGGGCGTTCTCCAGTGTTGGTCAACGAGCCTGATGCGGGGCCACCTCGGGCAACTCGAGGGCTGGTTTTCCTCGTGGTGACCTATCCGTGTGCCTGAGCGAGATGCGTCACGACTCTATCGGGATTTGTCGGCACATCGGTGACTTCTTCTTGTGTTTACCATTGTCAAATGTCTTGATGTCGGGATTTGAGGTGATCGGGTTTTCTGGAGAAGGTCTATTCGCCGTTGATCGCGAGAGCTTGTCATGGGCTAAGTTAGGACACCCGTATGGTTTAAACTTTGAGAGTGCGCGGTTATGTGGCAGATGGGAATTTGTTAATGTCGGTTGTAGAAAACCCAAAGTTGACCTTAATTAAAATACATCAACCGTGTGTGTAACGTGATGGTCTCTTCCGTGGTCGGGAAGTGAACACTGATGTTGGAGTTATGATTGGCGTAGGTTGCTATAGGATCACTTCTTGATCATACTTTTATCGACCGTGCTTTGCCTTCTCTTCTCGCTCATTTGCGTATGTTAGCCACCATATATGCTAAGTAAACTTGCTGCAGCTCCTCATGCTTTTACCTTACCCATAAGCTTAAATAGTCTTGATCTCGTGGTGCGAGATTGAGTCCTCGTGACTCACGGATACTTCAAAATCAGTTTGCAGGTGCCGATGTTACGAAGCGGTGGCCTTAACCAAGCTCAAGGAGGAGCTCGATGAAGATCTTGCCCTTTGTGTTGTTTCCGTTCTAGTTGATCGATGGTGGAGCCCGGTTAGGGTCGATCGGGACTTCTTTAGCATTTGGGGTTCTTCTTTTATTTTGGTTCCGTAGTCGGACCTTGATTGTATCTGGATGATGTAATGCTTTATTCATGTAATTGTGTGAAGTGGCGATTCTAAGCCAACTATGTATCTCTTTCCTTATGTATTACATGGGTTGTGTGAAGATTACCTCACTTGCATTGCTTTCAATGCGGTTATGCCTCTAAGTCGTGCTTGACACATGGGAGATATAGCCGCATGCGAGATTACAAGTTGGTAATCGAGCCTTCCCGACCTTAGAGCCCCACTTTGCTTGATCGTTTTAGCGGCGAGTTGTGTCTAGAAAAAATGTTTTGAGTCATTTAGGATTATATATATCGGAGAGTTAGGAATTCTTTTTACTCCCCGGTCTCTTCATCGGTAAGGCATCGACATAGAGTTTTGACTCTTCTCTTCTCAAATTTCACTAAATTTTTTAGGATCCTTGGGTATCTTGGAATCGTTCCGATGGTTTTATGATGAGAACATTGTCTTGGTGCCTCTGTCGGGGTTTAGTGGAAGTGTCCTGGGGAGTTGAGCTCGAGGTGTTGTCGTCATAATTTTATCGTTGCAGTTACGGAATACCTGAGTTTAGTATCTGGCATCGAAAATCTCTTTTATGCGTTGTTGGTGAGATAACCTCGATAACGATCTGAGGTGGTACGGGAGTATTGCCATGACTCATATAGCGGATGCTTTGAAGGTTGAGGTAGACGATTTCGAAGGTTTCTTGGTTATGTGTTGAAGGATGGATATAGCTGGATGTAGGATTTGCTAGTTTTGTGAGATATTATGCTTCCCCATATCCCCACACGATTGCATAACAGGAAAATTTGGGGAGTTTCATAGGTGGGAATTCAAGTAGCTCTTAGGATATCTTTCCGACGGATGTATGATATGAAATTGGGGTTCGACGTCTGTGGTCCGCCTATTCACGGTTGATTTCTGATTGGTCTCATTGTGTCTTAAAGAGTCCTTGGCTATGCTGACTGGGGCGCTTACATATGTCATGCCTGTGCATGATGGTGTTGTCTGATCGAGCCCGTGTAGCCCCACCAAAACTTGTTGAAATCTCTATCATATGTTTGTTCCGCTTATTCTGTAAGCCAATCCTCTTTGTTTTATTTGTGGTATTGAGTTGCTTCAATGTCAAGTGTTGATTCCATACCTTTCCGAAATGGTGTTCTCATACTCGATGTGAATACCAATCCTTCTCGACAATCGAGATTGTCATGTCAATCTTTTTCAACAAGGTGTTTCTCTTCAAGTGGATCCGATCACTTCAACATCAGCAAGACCAATTATCATTTCTTCTCAAGCGGTGTTTGTTTCATCCGTCCAAGTTGCCTTTGTTTTTACCCACCCACCCTTTTCCTCAAGGACTAAGATTTCTTTACCAAGTATTCTTTTATTTTGTGAAGTTCCTCATTCTTTTCCATCAATGTTCTTACCCGGTGGTTCTCGAAGATGTTCTACTAGTTCGTCATTCCTCATTCCTTTTTCTTCTCCGGTGGATTCAAGTCAAGTTTTGTTGATCATACCTTTTTTCCTCATTTCAATGTCTTCTCATACCGGTGCACCTCATTATCATTCTACTTCTCGCTATTTGTTATTCCGGAGTGCTCAAGATATCTCGAAGATTCGTTTTTCCACTCTACATTCGTTCAAGCTCTTTTGAGATTGGTATCTCATTCAAGTCATTTAATTCAACCAGTGCAACATCTCTTTTAAATCTTTTCAACGGTGTTCTTTTGAGTGGGCCCTAACTTGAGTCTTTTCGAGGATCTTACCTCTTCTAATTTTCCCGGAGCTTTTAAAATTCTTTTCAAAGTTTGACGTAAGAATGAGTTATCATCAGTCAAATGCTTTTCTCCAAGATCTTTCAATTTCTTTTCATAGTTGGGTCAACCTCTTCACTTTTGATTCTTCGGTGTGCCTCAATAATTCTTGGTGGTGTTTCTCGTTGTCATTCTCATCATTTGAAGACGAATAAGAGTTCTCTTTAATCTTGCTCTATTCTCTTCAAGATTCATGGTGCTAGCTTTGCCATCCTCTCATAATTGTTTTGATTGTGAGAATCTTTTTCACCATCGGAGATATTCAAGAGTCTTCTCGCTTGTCATCGAGTCCATCAATTCAGGGTTTTTTTTCATTCTCAGGTCAGGGTTATCATTCTCCTATCTTGCAGGTGCATCAATCGAATATCCTCTAATCAGTTCATGATCTCTTAGTTCTCATGTATCTAAATCCTCAAGTATCTTCATTCATTTTCAACTCTTCCCGTGAATTGTGCCTGTGCTACTTTCATTTTCAATTCTTACGGTGGTAGTTCAAGATTTCACCTCTTTCGTTATCATTTAATTCATTCGTTCTTTAATCCTACCCCGATTGGTTCGTTGAAGACCTTCCCAAGCTTGCAGCGTATCTCTTAATCCTTTCTCACGAGAATAAGTAGTATGCCAAATCCGTTGCTTGTCATCAATTTATATTGGTGAAGGATACGCATAACATAACTCTTATTGTTGTTTCATCCAGTGATCTAGTTTCTTCTTTCAGGTTGTTCGTCATGTCACATTTCTCGCTTTATCTCGATGTGACTCCATCTAAATCATCGCAAGGCTTTACCTTGTGTTTTCAACTTCTCTTTCTTTTTATCATCCTTTTATTCGGAGTTCTTCTTTGAGGCTCTACATGGTGGTTCATCAAGTTCCTTTCATTCTTAAATTGTTCTTCAAGATTTCTCTCGAAGTTAAGATCCTAAGCTATACTCAAAAATTAAACATGGTGCTCAACACATGTTTTGTTTTGAGGAGTTCAACATTCTTCATCTTGCATTTGATGTGCAATTCTTTCTACCTTAGCTTTTGAGGTGGTGTTATGTCACTGGCAATTTCTCCTCATGTTTCATGATTCACAAGTTGTGGGACTGAGTTAACTAAATCCATCATTTTCTCTTCGTTCAAGAGATCTTTTCAACCATCAATCTCTTCATTGGAGTTATCTTGGTATAGATTTCACCTAAAGCCTTCCCTAAGGAATGTTGCTATTTGGTGCTTATTAATGACCCAGTTATCTCTTTTCCATCTTGATGGAACAAGTTTTCATCTCTTCATTAATCTCAAGCAAGCAATTGTTTCCGTTAGTGGCGGTTGTCACCTCATAATGTTGAGATGTTTCCATAAGCCTACAAACTTATTCTTTTCGTTGTTGGTCTTCCAACAACTCTATTCTTCTTCTTGCAAGGATGCCTTCCAAATTCAATTGTGGTAGAAGTTGTCATTTTCTTCTCCGTCCCTTTATCCCGATGGTCTAGCTTCTATTCTTTCGTTCGGAGGCATTGTGATCTGTGCTCTTCAATCATCATCTTGTTTTGTCAGGATCATGTTCTTTTCTTGCTTAACCATTTAACAGGAGTTGGGTCATCTCTTCAAGTTCTTTTCATCTTATCAAGTTTTCTTCTCTTTTCTGGAGTGCTGTCCAAATTCGTCATTCTTGTTCCTTGGCTATCTCATTATACCGAGGTGGTATATTCTTTTCGATCGTGAAACTCTTGATTCATGTCTTTGCAACTTTCAAATTCTCGTAATACTCCTTGTTCCTCTTTTCTAACGGATTGTTTGCAATCTCGTTCATCTCCATGTACTCGTTTTTTAAATTGCTCAACCTCTCAAGGTTCGTGGTTTCACTCCTTCGTCAAAGAAGCAACTTAGTTTTACCTCTTCTCTTCCTCTTCCTTTTCCCTCGGTGCCATCCTAGATCTCGGGGCGAGATCCTCTCGTAGTGGTGGAGTGTTGTAACACCCGGATACAACTTTCCATATTAAGTAACTCCAACTCTTGCCTTTTAGGAGATGTGATATGTTATTTCCTTCGTGGTTGTGCTTTTGTTTTTGTTTTGCATTTTTGTTCATGTCTTGCATCTCATCTCTTGCATCATTTGCATTGCATCATGTCATCATCCTTTTTTAAAACTCATCTAAATAAACCGTATGGATCTTGGTCCATTTAAATCGAGGGATATTCACATGGTGATTTCTCTTTAAAATATATTCAAAGTCTCCTACTATTGTTAGGAGCTATATTAAATATTCCACTATTTCGAATCACCCATAAAGACACTTGCAAAATAATTTAGTTCCTTTTACGCTTCAAGTTTGGTCTCCAACTTGCCCATAAATTATTTCGTCATTTTCGGGCTCCACCAAAAATCCGAACATTTTGGACACTTCTAAATCCTAGTCCTAGTTCAAACCCATTTGAATTAAATTCAAATGAGTTTGAATTTACATCTTACAATCATGGCCTTTCTATTTTTCTTGGATCAAGCTCAGTTTTATGAGTCCGGAAAATTGTCCTTCCGTTCAAATTAGTTCCTAAACCCTCTTCCTTTTTACTTTTCTCTTTTATTTTTTCTGTCTTTTTAGATTAAGAGATAGAGTAGGAGCCCAACCTTTGGCCTCTTGGACCTCAGGAGCGGCCGCCCGACCTCAAGGCCCAGCAGCGCCCAGGACGAACCCTAGCCCCTTGGCCTTGAACCCACCTTCTCTCGATCCCATCTCCCTCATGGCGCCTCCATCTCCCTCCTCTGCGCCCCATCTCCTCCTCGCTCGACCTCTCTCGATCCCCCATGCTCGCCTCCCTCTCCTCCTCGCTCCTTCCTACGCATGGCCGCCGCCTTCGCCCACAACCTTCCTCCCAAGGCGTCTCCTCCTGCTTCTCCTCATCCCCACCTCCACCTCGTCCTCGTTGACCCACGCCACCGGGCCCAACAAATCGGCAACCGCTCCTTCCTCTGCAAGCCGCCAATTTCCAAAAAAAATTATCAAAAATTGCATTGTCCATCGGTTGACTGGAAGAGTTTGAAACACTTTCGCCATTATGATTTTAGCAAAAAAGAGCACAAAAAATGAAAAAAAATTGTATGTGTGTCCGTGGGATCATATTCTTGTTGTGTTTCTATTAACCATGCCAGATCTGGCCAAACCAAGATTGACTAGGAGAACAACGAACAAGGGGCTTCATGATAAGTTTCACAAATGATGGTGAACAGGGTAAGATGTTTGAATAATTTTGAAGAGGCCATGGAGAAGATCACTAGCGAGAAGACGTTGAAACAAAGCTCGATAACAGATTTAATGAATCCTTGCCGTCTTCACATTGCACACGCACCTACTTGCAACAACAACAACAACTACCTCCGTCCTTGGTAGCCCTCGCCCGAAGCGAGCATTGTCCTTCTTCAGCCAGCCAAACTGTTGGTGCTCTTTGTTGATATTCAGCAATCTCCTGCTGGAGTCACGAGGAGGATGATTATGCGGGAATTACGAGGATGAGGTTGATCAAAATCAGAACTCGTGCAACCACCGACTACAACCACCAGGTCGTCTGCCTGCAAATAATCACAATGGTAGGGCTCTTCCCCATATACGAGATCATGACCATCTCCTAAATTGAAACTGAATATTCCACCATTTGAGGGTAGATATGTTCGATATATATCTTACTTGGGCATTAGCTGAACAACGATTTACATGTTTAAATATCCCGAGGAGAGGCATTTCAACTGTTTGTTGTACTTTACTAGTTTTGCACATGTGTTGGTGGTGAGACATTGTAGATTATATCCTATTATAGCTACTTGGGCTGCTTTGAAAACTGCTATGCATACTCGTTGGGTTCCTCCATATTCTCAATGAATTGCTTCAAAAAATTGCAGTGTTTGAGACAAGGAAAAAAAATTCCGTGAAGAATATTATCAGGAATACAAACTAGCATGATTAGATGTGGTATTGTTGAGGAGAGTGAACCTATGCTTGCACGTTTATGGGTGGATTAAATAGAGATTTCGGACCATTCTAGAGTATAAGGTATACTAATATCACTCGTTTATTCCATCTTGCTTAGTGAGCGTGAATCTGAATCGACAAGCATTGGCGAACTAACTTTCCAGGCCGACCTTCATCATGGACACCGTGCATCTTCTACTTCCATGCACACTTCCATTAGGTGCCACCTCCAGCCGTGATACAAGAAAGCGGCACAACCACCACTACTCTGCCGCAGGCTTTTCAAGACCTACAGGCTCTTCTTCCATGGCATCGATTGGACACAAATGATATTTGTCGTCGTTGTAAGGAAGATGTCATTATGCAGAGAATGCAAATCTCAGCGTGTGATGATTGCTCACGAGGATGGTGGGTATGAGTCCGCTAGTAGACTATGATGAGGAGACATTGGCTATTATTACACGTGAAGAACACTGGAGATGATTTTGATCATGAGGCGCAATACATGGCTCCAGAAGATCTTGTGGTATGAATGTTTAGTTGCTCAATGTGTCTTGAGTGTGCGGGTCACAGTCAAAGCAAAATCGAGGCATAATTTGTTCCATACAAAGGCATTGTGAAGGAATGTTACATGCGCGTCATCATAGACGGAGGAGCTGCAACAACTTGCTAGCATGGAGATGGTGGAGCTCTATCTCACAAGACCACATCCACATCCTTACTACATCCAATGGTTCAACAACAGCGGCAAGGTTAAGGTAACACGTCTTGTTGTTGTGCATTTTAGTATCTCTACATATGCTGATTATGTTGATTGTGATGTGGTACCTATGCAAGCATGTTCTTTATTACTTGGTAGACCATGGCAATTTGATAAAAACTATACACCATGGTAGAAATAATCGATATACTCTTGTTCATAAGGATAAAAATATTACTTTGCTTCCTATGACTCCACATTCCATTTTGAAAGATGATATTAATAGAGCTAGTAAAGCAAAACAGGAGCAGAATAAGAGTGAAAATCAGATTGTGGCAAAAATTTGAGCAACAAATGAAGCCTAATAATAAACCATCTTGTGTTGCCGAAATTAAATTGAAAAGTGCATGTTTATTTGCCACCAAAGATATTGATGAGCTAGATTTCAGCAAATCTGTTTACTATGCTTTTGTGTGCAAAGAGGCATTATTTTCATTCGAGGGGCGTGCCTTCCTCTTTGCCTCCTGTCACTAACATTTCGAGAGTTCGTGATGTCTTTCCACAAGGCGTGGCAGGATTCCGCCTATTAAGCGATTGAGCATCAGTTGACTTAATTCGGTGCTTCACTTTGCAAAACCGTGCGCCGTCTTGTACCAATCGGAGGAGATGAAGGAGATTATCGTCAAGTACAAGAGCTTCGACAAAGGTTATATAAGCGAATCCTTAGTCCTTGTGATGTTCCTATTATTCTAGTGCCAAAAAGGATGGTACATCGGCGTATGTGTGTTGATTGTAGAGGCATTAATAATATTACTATTCGTTGTCGTCATCCTATTCCTAGGCTAGATGATATGCTTGATGAATTGAGTGGCTCGCAATATTCTCAAAAGTTGATTTGCGTAGTGGATACCATCAAATTCGTATGAAATTGGGGATGAATGGAAAACAGCATTTCAAACTAAGTTTGGATTATATGAGTGGTTAGTCATGCCTTTTGGGTTAACTAATGCACCTAGTACTTTTATGAGATTAATAGCGAAGTTTCGTGCTTTCATTGGACGATTTGTGGTAGTTTACTTTGATGACATATTGATTTATAGCAGATCTTTGGAGGAACATTTGGAACATTTACGTGCTTTGTTTTATTGCTCTCGTGATGCCGCTTTGTTTGGTAACCTTGGAAGTGCACCTTTTGCACCGTGAAGTGTCTTTTCTTAGCTATGTTGTTACTCCTGAGGAATTGAAGTTGATAAAGCCAAGATTGAAGCTATTGAGAGTTGGCACAGCCAAAGCGGTCCACCTGGGTTTTTCTTGGCCTCGTGGATTCTATAGGCGTTTTGTGAGAGATTTGCACCATTCTGCCCTCTCAATGAACTTACAAAGAAGGATGAGCCTTTTGTTTGGGGTACCTTGCGGGAAGAAGCCTTCACGGTGTTGAAAGATAAGTTGACACATGCTCCTTTACTCCAACTTCCTGATTTTAATAAGACATTTGAGCTTGAATGTGATGCTAGTGGAATTGGATTAGGAGGTGTGTTATTACAAGATAGTAAACTTGTTGCATACTTTTGAAAAATTGAGTGGGCCTAGTCTGAATTATTCTACTTATGATAAAGAATTATATGCTCTTGTTAGGACTTGAAACATGGCAACATTATTTATGGCCCAAAGAATTTGTTATACATTCGATCATGAATCTTTGAAACATTAAAAGTCAAGCTAAACTTAATCGTAGACATGCTAAATGGGTTGAATTCATTGGGACTTTCCTTATGTCATTAAACACAAGAAGGGTAAAGAAAATGTTATTTGATGCATTGTCTTGTCGCTATACTATGCATTCACAACTTGACTTCAAAATATTTGGTTTGGAGACCATCAAAGATCAATATGTGCATGATGTTGATTTTAAAGATGTATTGCGGGTAAAGAAGGAAGAACATGGAACAAGTTAAATGCGTTTATGATGGATTTGTGTTCGTGCTAACAAGCTATGCATTCTAGCTAGCTCCGTTAGTCTTTTGTTGTTGCGAGGCGCATGGAGGAGGACTAATGGGACACTTTGGTGTGAAGAAGGCGGAGGTACTTTACATTTCTTTTGGCCAAAGATGAGACAAGATGTTGGCGCTTTGTTGCTCGCGCTTATGTACAAAAAGCTAAGTCGACTCAATCCTCATGGTTTATATATGCCTTTGCCTGTACCTAGTGTCCCTTGGAGGATATATCTATGGACTTTGTTTAGGTTTACCTCGAACAAAGAAGGGAGGGATAGCATATTTGTTGTCATGGATAGATTCTCGAAAATGGCACACTTTATACCATGTCATAAAAGCGATGATGTTGTTAATTTGGCTGATTTGTTCTTCCGTGAAATTATTCGCTTGCATGGTGTGCAAATACTATTGTTTCAGATCATGATACTAAATTTCTTAGCCACTTTTGGAGATGTTTATGGGCTAAGTTGGGACTAAACGCTTTTTTTAGTACTACATCACTAAGTGATGGACAAGCTGGGTAGTCATAGAACATTGTCTACTAAGCTTAGGGTTGTTTTGAAGAATAATAAGAAAATGTGGGAAGAATGCTTGCCTCATATTGAATTTGCTTATAATCGTTCATTGCATTCTACTACTAAGATGTGCCCTTTTGAAATTGTGTATGGTTTCCTACCTCGTGCAACTATTGATTTGTTGCCTCTTCCATCTTTGGAGAAGGTTAATTTTGATGCTAAACAACGTGCTGAATTGATTTTAAAGATGCATGAGTTAACTAAGGAAAACATTGAGCATATGAATGCTAAATATAAACTTCTTTGGAGATAAAGGTAGAAAACATGTTGTGTTTGCACCGGAGATCTTGTTTGGTTACATTTCCGTGAGGATAGATTTCTGATTTATAAATCAAAGCTAATGCCACGTCTTGATGGTCCTTTTAAGGTGTTAAATGATAATGCATATAAACTTGAGGTGCCTGCAGATTTTGGGGTTAGTCCACTTTTAACATTGCAGATTTGAAGCCTTATTTGGGTGAGGAAGATGAGCTTCCGTTGAGGCGACTTCATTTCAAGAAGGGAGGATGATGAGGACATCAATACCATTGTTACACACATTTTGTTGCTATATATCTTTGGACCAATTACTAGAGCTCGCGCATGCCAATTAAATTACCATGTACTTTCGTTTCTTGGTAATGATTCTAATGTTCATGAGAATATGATCTTGCTAAATTGGATACATTTGTTTTGCTTACAAATGAAGGGCCTAGCTTGGAGAAGGATGTACATTGGAGCAAGAATAAGCATGGAGATGATGGCATGCATAAAGAGGACAAACGAGTTACAAGTGATGATTTCAGGGCGTTGAAGCCACCATAATGAGTGCAAGGCTTGGACAAAATATACAAGATGCTACTTCATACTTTCGTCCGAGGCTATTCTAGGTGCTTCGTCACCTTATTATTGAGCCAGGCCCATGTATTTTCAAAATACTTGAGTATAAGCTATTTTTAGAGTCCGGTGTGTGGGGAAACAAGAGATAGGGTTGGTTTGGACCCCTTCCCTAGGGCCACGAAATTGCCCCTCTTCCTCCATATATACAACCCTTAGGCGTCGTTTAGACTTTGGGTTTTGTTTAGATTAAAGTTCTCCATAAACTGCAACTTCCCGTGCCGTTTGTGTTCAGCGACCGGACAAAGCGTCCACGAACCCCACCTTGATCAATAAAGCTTTCATCTTATATTCGCAATATCAGATGCAATCTCGGTTTCTTCACGTGTTCTTCGTTTGCTGCAGGAAACACACCTCGTGGTCGGAGTTGATCGTGCTCGGTGGTCAATAACCTCTGGAGTTGGTTTAGCGATTGCTAAGCGTCATCCTCGCCCGCGTTTGTAGTCGGATCGTCAAAATCGACTTCTACCAAAGCGATATATATCATCTCATCGAAGGCGGGACACCTTTGCCTCTATCAACTAATGCCTTGAGATCATCCAGTATATCCAATGGCAGCACGGTGCTTCTTCAGAGTTTTCAATAATCTTTCTTCTTCTTGCTCGAAAGTTAGCACTAATAATAACAGGATATATTTTCTTTTCATCAAGATAAGCCTACTTAAGATTATCGGTAATGGTTTGAGTTCAAACCGGGATCACCCTTGGGTGGAGGGGATCCCAAGAATTTCAACGGGGAAGGTTGTGTTTGAGAATAGGATCCTGTTGAAGGGCAACTTCTTCTTCCCTTCTTTCCTTCATAAACATATCATTTTCATGTTCTAGCAAATATTGTTCTAACGGATCGGTGGGAGCACGGCAATAGAAGCAAGACCAATAATCTCATCCTTACTAGGTGATTCTCTATCACGAGGTTGTCTCTGAACTTAGCAAAATTAAACTCATGAGGCATACCCTCTAAGCCAATGGAAACATTATCATTTCACAATCAATCTTAGCATTAACAGATTATTCAGAAGATTACCAAAAAATAATGGGATAAAAATCATCTTGTGGGAACTAAGAACAAGAAAATCAGCGGGATATTTAACCTTCCCACACAAGACTTTAACATCTCTAACAATCCCAATTGGTGAAATAGTATCTCTATTAGCAAGCTTGATAGTAACATCAATACCTTCCAATTCAACAGTGCAATATCATGCATAATTTCTTTATATAAGTGATAGGGTATTGCACTAGCACTAGCACCCATATCACATAAACCATGATAACAATGATCTCCTATTTTAAATGAAATAACAGGATTCCTACCACGGTCTATGTATCTTAGCATCGGTTTAACAATATTATGATCTCACCACAAATAAATAACATGCCCATCTAAGTCATCATCCAAGAGATCTTTAACCATAGCAATACTAGGTTCAACTTTGATTTACTCAGGAGGTGTATAAGTCCTAGTATTACTCTTACAACAACTTGATTTTAGCATGATCCTTTATCCTAACAGGAAAGGAGGTTTCTCAAAATAAGTAGTAGGAACAATAGGATCACTATAAGTACAGTCTTTTCTTCAATTTTAATAGGTGCAACTACTTTTACTTCAACGGGAGGATTATATTTAAACCACTTCTCCTTAGGGAGATCAGCGTGAGTAGCAAAAGATTCTGAGAAAGAAGCTACTATATCGAGTCAAGTCCATATTTAGCTTTGTATCACAAAGATTTAACACAATCAAACTTAGGTGTCATACACGACTCCTTACCATCGTCGAACTCCAATCTTGAGTTTGTTTATTTCTTTCAATATGTCCCATTTGAATTCAATAGTCTTGACATATAAGAGCCAAAGAGGAAGTATCGAGCATGTTGTGATCATTGGGAGAAAAGACGAGCATAATTTTTGGATAATCATTTCTCCGGAGAGCTCATGATTGGGGCATGAATATAACATTGACTTAAGCCTCCCCAAGCTTGAGCTATGCTTTCTCCTTGCGAGGCAGAAATTATATATAATTACGATCACGATGAACAAGATGCATAGGATAGAACTTCTGGTGAAATTCCAACTTCAATCGTTTATAATTCCAAGATCACGTATCATCACATAGCCTATACCATGCCAATGCATCTCCCTTCAAAGATAAAGGGAAGACCTTCCTTTTGACAACATCATTGGGAATAGCTGCAAGCTTAAATAATCCAAAAACTTCATCCACAAAGATAAGGTGTAAATCGGGATGCAATGTTCCATCTCCTGCAAATGGATTAGCTAGCGGTTTCTCTATCATACCGAGTAATCTCAAAGTAAATATTTTCATAGGCTCGATGGGTTGAGAGCAACTCTTTGCTCTTCTCGGGTGAAATGAAGATACCCAACAAGCAAAGGATTAGTTTCCATAGTAACAAGTGAGAAAATTTCAGCACACTATATAAATCTTTCCTTACCAAGTTCCACTCACCAAAAGCGCTTCGCTCCCGAAACGGCGCGGAAAAGATTCTTGATGACCCACAAGTGTAGGGGATCTATCATAGTCCTTCGATAAGTAACATTGTCGCCAACGAGGAAGGAGAATAATAAGCGGTTTTCATAAGGTTTTCTCTGCAAGCACTGAAATTGTAGGTAATAGATAGTTTTGTGATAAGATAAATTGTAACAGTAACAAGCAATGAAAGTAAATAAAGTGCAGCAAGGTGGCCCAATCCTTTTTGTAGCAAAGGACAAGCCTGGACAATTTCTTATAATGAGAAAAGAGCTCCCAACGACACATGGGAATTATCGTCAAGCGGGTTTCATCACGCTCATATGATTTGCGTCGGTTGCTGATAATTTGATATGTGGGTGGACGATGCAGGTACTGCCCAATTGGACAAGCATCCCGCTTATGATTAACCCCTATTGCAAGCATCCGCAACTACAAATGAAGTATTAAGGTAAACCTAACCTGACATTAGACATATGGATCCACCACTTATTACTGGGTTTAAGCACGCCACTCTAGCAACCCATCATACTTATTACTTCCCAATGCCTTCCTCTAGGCACAAATAACCTGAAGTGTCATGTAATCGACGTTGACATAACACCATGTAACACCGGATACAACTTTCCATATTCATAACTCCAACTCTTGCCTTTTCGGAGATGTGATATGTTATTTCCTTGGTTGTGCTTTTGTTTTTGTTTTGCATTTTTGTTCATGTCTTGCATCTCATCTCTTGCATCATTTGCATTGCATCATGTCATCATCCAACCCTTTTAAAACTCATCTAAATAAACCGTATGGATCTTGGTCCATCGAGGGATATTCACATGGTGATTTCTCTTTAAAACATATTCAAAGTCTCCTACTATTGTTAGGGAGCTATATAAATATTCCACTATTTGGAATCACCCATAAAGACACTTGCAAAATAATTTGTTCCTTTTACCAAGTTTGGTCTCCAACTTGCCCATAAATTATTTAGTCATTTTAGGAGCTCCACCAAAAATCCGAACATTTTGGACACTTCTAAATCCTAGTCCTAGTTCAAACCCATTTGAATTAAATTCAAATGAGTTTGAATTTACATCTTGCAATCATGGCCTTTCTATTTTTTGGATCAAGCTCAGTTTTATGAGTCCGGAAAATTGTCCTTCCGTTCAAATTAGTTCCCTAAACCCCTCTTCCTTTTACTTTTCTCTCTTTTTTTTTTTGTCTTTTTAGATTAAGAGATAGAGTAGGAGCCCAACAGCTGGGCCTCTTGGACCTCCAGGCCGACCCGGCCGGCCTCGAAGGCCAATGGCGCCCCCGACCAGAACCCCTAGCCCTTGGCCGAACCCACCTTCTCTGATCCCATCTCCCTCCTTGGCGCCTCCATCTCCTCCTCTGCGCCCCATCTCCTCCTCGCTCGACCCTCTCTCCTCGATCCCCGCTCGCCTCCTCTCCTCTCGCTCACTTTGGCCTTGCCAGCGCCCGGCCTTCGCCCTACAACCTTCCTCCCATGCCGTCTCCTCCTTCTCCTCATCCCGCACCTCCACCTCGTCTTCGTTGACCCACGGGAGCAACAAATCGACGACCCCGCTCCTTCCTCACGCAAGCATGTCGTGCCCCATCCATCGAGAACCATGCCCTCGTCCCGTCCCTTTCCCTCGCCCAGCCACCACTTCACCTCTCCACGGACCTCAAATCTCGCTGCCCGTGCTCCTCCTCTGCCTCGCCTCCTCCTCCCGGCCATGCCCGATTCCCATGGGCGCACGCCGACCGTCACTGCGTCTCCAGCGTGCCTCACGCTGAGTCTCGCTCAGCCCAGCCCTCCATCTTCATCCGTCTTCCCAGTGGCGCCTCTTCTCTTGCTCCTTGTCGTCTCCTGCCTTTTACGCCTGCAACTCCACGCCCGATCGTGCATTCTTCTTCTGTCTCCTCCAGCGTTGTCACCGCATCTGCGACACAGCCATGGATGTGCCCTTGTGCATCGTTGCGGCAACCTCTGCTCGTGCCACCTCTTACATGGCCTGCAGCGTCGCCACTTGCCTCTGCCATACCAAGACCCTCAAGTCCTACCCGAGCCCAAGTTTGGAGACTCCGTGGTGATGTACCTCACTTGTGCCACTTTGGATCGCCAAGCCGGACCATCAAGTAACCCTTCCGGATTATCAAGACCCTCATGTACGACTACTTGGATTCGTCATGATAACAACATTTAAAATGCTTAAAATTGTTGTTGCATTAAATTGCTAAATAACATGGGGATTTTCCGGAATTGTTGGTTGTTGTTCCGGCCTCATTTAAACTTGCCTAAATAGTTAGTTTATTTATGCTTCACCTCTTGCCATGTTTAACAACATTTAATATTGTTGAGTAGCTCATAACCGAGAGAGAACTAAATAATTGATGTGGTGTTTTGTCAATATGCAATTCGTTGCATATTGAGCTCCACTAACTTGTAGTATTGTTTGTTGCACTTTGCCATGCCATGCCTCATTAAAGGACATGCATCATACTTGATTGTGCTTCATGCCATGTTTATGTGATGGTTGTTTACTATGTTGTTTGTTTCTTTCGGTTGCTTCTCTCGTTAGCTTCGGTTTCGTTCGGAGTTGTGAGATTCGTTAAATCTCGACCATTTGTCTTCTTCTTGGACTCGTTCTTCTTCCTTGCGGGATCTTAGGCAAGATGATCATACCCTCGAAATCACTACTATCTTTGCTATGCTAGTTGCTTGCACTTTTGCTATGCCAATGCTACGATGCCTACCATTTGCTTGTCGGCCTCCCAAATTGCCATGAACCTCTAACCTTTGACACCATTCCTAGCAAACCGTTGTTTGGCTATGTTACCGCTTTGCTCAGCCCTCTTATAAGCGTTGCTAGCTGTAGGTGAAGTTGAAGTGCTCCATGGTGGGCAGGGTTTATGTTGGGATATCATAATATCTCTTATATTATTAATACATCTATATACTTGGTAAAGGGTGGAAGGCTCGGCCTTATGCGTGTTTTGTTCACTCTTGCCGCCCTAGTTTCGTCATCCGGGTGTTATGTTCCGGATTTTGCGTTCCTACGCGGTGATTGATTATGGGACCCCGTGGCAGTTCGCTTTGAATAAAACTTGTCGGCAAAACCTTGGTTTTACCATTTGCCTCACCTAGCCCTTTTTCCTTGGGTTTCGGAGCAGGGTCATCTATTTAGCCCCGGGCGTTCTCCAGTGTTGGTCAACGAGCCTGATGCGGGGCCACCTCGGGCAACTCGAGGGCTGGTTTTCCTCGTGGTGACCTATCCGTGTGCCTGAGCGAGATGCGTCACGACTCTATCGGGATTTGTCGGCACATCGGTGACTTCTTCTTGTGTTTACCATTGTCAAATGTCTTGATGTCGGGATTTGAGGTGATCGGGTTTTCTGGAGAAGGTCTATTCGCCGTTGATCGCGAGAGCTTGTCATGGGCTAAGTTAGGACACCCGTATGGTTTAAACTTTGAGAGTGCGCGGTTATGTGGCAGATGGGAATTTGTTAATGTCGGTTGTAGAAAACCCAAAGTTGACCTTAATTAAAATACATCAACCGTGTGTGTAACGTGATGGTCTCTTCCGTGGTCGGGAAGTGAACACTGATGTTGGAGTTATGATTGGCGTAGGTTGCTATAGGATCACTTCTTGATCATACTTTTATCGACCGTGCTTTGCCTTCTCTTCTCGCTCATTTGCGTATGTTAGCCACCATATATGCTAAGTAAACTTGCTGCAGCTCCTCATGCTTTTACCTTACCCATAAGCTTAAATAGTCTTGATCTCGTGGTGCGAGATTGAGTCCTCGTGACTCACGGATACTTCAAAATCAGTTTGCAGGTGCCGATGTTACGAAGCGGTGGCCTTAACCAAGCTCAAGGAGGAGCTCGATGAAGATCTTGCCCTTTGTGTTGTTTCCGTTCTAGTTGATCGATGGTGGAGCCCGGTTAGGGTCGATCGGGACTTCTTTAGCATTTGGGGTTCTTCTTTTATTTTGGTTCCGTAGTCGGACCTTGATTGTATCTGGATGATGTAATGCTTTATTCATGTAATTGTGTGAAGTGGCGATTCTAAGCCAACTATGTATCTCTTTCCTTATGTATTACATGGGTTGTGTGAAGATTACCTCACTTGCATTGCTTTCAATGCGGTTATGCCTCTAAGTCGTGCTTGACACATGGGAGATATAGCCGCATGCGAGATTACAAGTTGGTAATCGAGCCTTCCCGACCTTAGAGCCCCACTTTGCTTGATCGTTTTAGCGGCGAGTTGTGTCTAGAAAAAATGTTTTGAGTCATTTAGGATTATATATATCGGAGAGTTAGGAATTCTTTTTACTCCCCGGTCTCTTCATCGGTAAGGCATCGACATAGAGTTTTGACTCTTCTCTTCTCAAATTTCACTAAATTTTTTAGGATCCTTGGGTATCTTGGAATCGTTCCGATGGTTTTATGATGAGAACATTGTCTTGGTGCCTCTGTCGGGGTTTAGTGGAAGTGTCCTGGGGAGTTGAGCTCGAGGTGTTGTCGTCATAATTTTATCGTTGCAGTTACGGAATACCTGAGTTTAGTATCTGGCATCGAAAATCTCTTTTATGCGTTGTTGGTGAGATAACCTCGATAACGATCTGAGGTGGTACGGGAGTATTGCCATGACTCATATAGCGGATGCTTTGAAGGTTGAGGTAGACGATTTCGAAGGTTTCTTGGTTATGTGTTGAAGGATGGATATAGCTGGATGTAGGATTTGCTAGTTTTGTGAGATATTATGCTTCCCCATATCCCCACACGATTGCATAACAGGAAAATTTGGGGAGTTTCATAGGTGGGAATTCAAGTAGCTCTTAGGATATCTTTCCGACGGATGTATGATATGAAATTGGGGTTCGACGTCTGTGGTCCGCCTATTCACGGTTGATTTCTGATTGGTCTCATTGTGTCTTAAAGAGTCCTTGGCTATGCTGACTGGGGCGCTTACATATGTCATGCCTGTGCATGATGGTGTTGTCTGATCGAGCCCGTGTAGCCCCACCAAAACTTGTTGAAATCTCTATCATATGTTTGTTCCGCTTATTCTGTAAGCCAATCCTCTTTGTTTTATTTGTGGTATTGAGTTGCTTCAATGTCAAGTGTTGATTCCATACCTTTCCGAAATGGTGTTCTCATACTCGATGTGAATACCAATCCTTCTCGACAATCGAGATTGTCATGTCAATCTTTTTCAACAAGGTGTTTCTCTTCAAGTGGATCCGATCACTTCAACATCAGCAAGACCAATTATCATTTCTTCTCAAGCGGTGTTTGTTTCATCCGTCCAAGTTGCCTTTGTTTTTACCCACCCACCCTTTTCCTCAAGGACTAAGATTTCTTTACCAAGTATTCTTTTATTTTGTGAAGTTCCTCATTCTTTTCCATCAATGTTCTTACCCGGTGGTTCTCGAAGATGTTCTACTAGTTCGTCATTCCTCATTCCTTTTTCTTCTCCGGTGGATTCAAGTCAAGTTTTGTTGATCATACCTTTTTTCCTCATTTCAATGTCTTCTCATACCGGTGCACCTCATTATCATTCTACTTCTCGCTATTTGTTATTCCGGAGTGCTCAAGATATCTCGAAGATTCGTTTTTCCACTCTACATTCGTTCAAGCTCTTTTGAGATTGGTATCTCATTCAAGTCATTTAATTCAACCAGTGCAACATCTCTTTTAAATCTTTTCAACGGTGTTCTTTTGAGTGGGCCCTAACTTGAGTCTTTTCGAGGATCTTACCTCTTCTAATTTTCCCGGAGCTTTTAAAATTCTTTTCAAAGTTTGACGTAAGAATGAGTTATCATCAGTCAAATGCTTTTCTCCAAGATCTTTCAATTTCTTTTCATAGTTGGGTCAACCTCTTCACTTTTGATTCTTCGGTGTGCCTCAATAATTCTTGGTGGTGTTTCTCGTTGTCATTCTCATCATTTGAAGACGAATAAGAGTTCTCTTTAATCTTGCTCTATTCTCTTCAAGATTCATGGTGCTAGCTTTGCCATCCTCTCATAATTGTTTTGATTGTGAGAATCTTTTTCACCATCGGAGATATTCAAGAGTCTTCTCGCTTGTCATCGAGTCCATCAATTCAGGGTTTTTTTTCATTCTCAGGTCAGGGTTATCATTCTCCTATCTTGCAGGTGCATCAATCGAATATCCTCTAATCAGTTCATGATCTCTTAGTTCTCATGTATCTAAATCCTCAAGTATCTTCATTCATTTTCAACTCTTCCCGTGAATTGTGCCTGTGCTACTTTCATTTTCAATTCTTACGGTGGTAGTTCAAGATTTCACCTCTTTCGTTATCATTTAATTCATTCGTTCTTTAATCCTACCCCGATTGGTTCGTTGAAGACCTTCCCAAGCTTGCAGCGTATCTCTTAATCCTTTCTCACGAGAATAAGTAGTATGCCAAATCCGTTGCTTGTCATCAATTTATATTGGTGAAGGATACGCATAACATAACTCTTATTGTTGTTTCATCCAGTGATCTAGTTTCTTCTTTCAGGTTGTTCGTCATGTCACATTTCTCGCTTTATCTCGATGTGACTCCATCTAAATCATCGCAAGGCTTTACCTTGTGTTTTCAACTTCTCTTTCTTTTTATCATCCTTTTATTCGGAGTTCTTCTTTGAGGCTCTACATGGTGGTTCATCAAGTTCCTTTCATTCTTAAATTGTTCTTCAAGATTTCTCTCGAAGTTAAGATCCTAAGCTATACTCAAAAATTAAACATGGTGCTCAACACATGTTTTGTTTTGAGGAGTTCAACATTCTTCATCTTGCATTTGATGTGCAATTCTTTCTACCTTAGCTTTTGAGGTGGTGTTATGTCACTGGCAATTTCTCCTCATGTTTCATGATTCACAAGTTGTGGGACTGAGTTAACTAAATCCATCATTTTCTCTTCGTTCAAGAGATCTTTTCAACCATCAATCTCTTCATTGGAGTTATCTTGGTATAGATTTCACCTAAAGCCTTCCCTAAGGAATGTTGCTATTTGGTGCTTATTAATGACCCAGTTATCTCTTTTCCATCTTGATGGAACAAGTTTTCATCTCTTCATTAATCTCAAGCAAGCAATTGTTTCCGTTAGTGGCGGTTGTCACCTCATAATGTTGAGATGTTTCCATAAGCCTACAAACTTATTCTTTTCGTTGTTGGTCTTCCAACAACTCTATTCTTCTTCTTGCAAGGATGCCTTCCAAATTCAATTGTGGTAGAAGTTGTCATTTTCTTCTCCGTCCCTTTATCCCGATGGTCTAGCTTCTATTCTTTCGTTCGGAGGCATTGTGATCTGTGCTCTTCAATCATCATCTTGTTTTGTCAGGATCATGTTCTTTTCTTGCTTAACCATTTAACAGGAGTTGGGTCATCTCTTCAAGTTCTTTTCATCTTATCAAGTTTTCTTCTCTTTTCTGGAGTGCTGTCCAAATTCGTCATTCTTGTTCCTTGGCTATCTCATTATACCGAGGTGGTATATTCTTTTCGATCGTGAAACTCTTGATTCATGTCTTTGCAACTTTCAAATTCTCGTAATACTCCTTGTTCCTCTTTTCTAACGGATTGTTTGCAATCTCGTTCATCTCCATGTACTCGTTTTTTAAATTGCTCAACCTCTCAAGGTTCGTGGTTTCACTCCTTCGTCAAAGAAGCAACTTAGTTTTACCTCTTCTCTTCCTCTTCCTTTTCCCTCGGTGCCATCCTAGATCTCGGGGCGAGATCCTCTCGTAGTGGTGGAGTGTTGTAACACCCGGATACAACTTTCCATATTAAGTAACTCCAACTCTTGCCTTTTAGGAGATGTGATATGTTATTTCCTTCGTGGTTGTGCTTTTGTTTTTGTTTTGCATTTTTGTTCATGTCTTGCATCTCATCTCTTGCATCATTTGCATTGCATCATGTCATCATCCTTTTTTAAAACTCATCTAAATAAACCGTATGGATCTTGGTCCATTTAAATCGAGGGATATTCACATGGTGATTTCTCTTTAAAATATATTCAAAGTCTCCTACTATTGTTAGGAGCTATATTAAATATTCCACTATTTCGAATCACCCATAAAGACACTTGCAAAATAATTTAGTTCCTTTTACGCTTCAAGTTTGGTCTCCAACTTGCCCATAAATTATTTCGTCATTTTCGGGCTCCACCAAAAATCCGAACATTTTGGACACTTCTAAATCCTAGTCCTAGTTCAAACCCATTTGAATTAAATTCAAATGAGTTTGAATTTACATCTTACAATCATGGCCTTTCTATTTTTCTTGGATCAAGCTCAGTTTTATGAGTCCGGAAAATTGTCCTTCCGTTCAAATTAGTTCCTAAACCCTCTTCCTTTTTACTTTTCTCTTTTATTTTTTCTGTCTTTTTAGATTAAGAGATAGAGTAGGAGCCCAACCTTTGGCCTCTTGGACCTCAGGAGCGGCCGCCCGACCTCAAGGCCCAGCAGCGCCCAGGACGAACCCTAGCCCCTTGGCCTTGAACCCACCTTCTCTCGATCCCATCTCCCTCATGGCGCCTCCATCTCCCTCCTCTGCGCCCCATCTCCTCCTCGCTCGACCTCTCTCGATCCCCCATGCTCGCCTCCCTCTCCTCCTCGCTCCTTCCTACGCATGGCCGCCGCCTTCGCCCACAACCTTCCTCCCAAGGCGTCTCCTCCTGCTTCTCCTCATCCCCACCTCCACCTCGTCCTCGTTGACCCACGCCACCGGGCCCAACAAATCGGCAACCGCTCCTTCCTCTGCAAAAGAATTTTATATTGACAATGTCTAATCACCCCCTTTGAAACCAATAAAAATTTGCCTTTTAAAAAATTTTGGGCCTTTGACAAGAAGCATTAACAATTCTAGGTAGGCAAATTCCTGAAAAAAATGAAAAATTTCCTTTTGAAAAAAAGGGCCCCCCAAAGCCCCTTTGTCTATTCCATCATGCCTCCATACGACTAGCCTTACTCGGTAGATCTTCAAGTAGCGATCTCCTTGCCCTTAAAACTTCTTGGTTCAACTCCACATCTCGGCGGCGAGGCTCCCAGCGACACCTAACCAATCTAGAGGCACCACCCTCCAAAGGTAATAGATGTTGTAGATGATGATGAACTCCTTGCTCTTGTGCTTCAAATGATAATCTCCCCAACCTCAACTCTCCTCAGCTGTTGGCTGTGGTGGAAGAAAGGATTGAGTGGAAAGCAACTTAGGAAGGCTAGAGATCAAGCTTCATATGGTGGGAGTGGAGCAACTTGTCTCAACACAAGGGTAGGTAGTTCTCTTCTCGGAAATGTAAGGTAGGAGTGGTAGTTCTTTACGATGGCTCTCTCCACGAATGAAGAGGGGGTGGAGGGTATAAATAGCCTCCACAAAATCCAACCGTTACACACATTTGAGCAATCTCGGTGGGACGAAGTGGGCGACTCGGTGAGACCGATAGTTCAAATAATGTGAGCGTTGGGATTTTGGTGGGACGAATATACAATCTCGGTTAGTCGATTCGCTAATGACAAGAGCATGCCCGTAGACTGACATCATCTCGGTGACACCTTTTGATGACATGTAACCAACTCCATGTTTCGTGAGACAGTTCAATCGGAAAATCCAGTTTACTAGGCTTGGCTTATGGCCGAGGTGGTCATCCTCAGACTGAAGTTTGAATATTTGGGACCAGACCATTGAGTGTATATAGAAAGTTATATAGTTTGATGTATCACTCATTGAGCAACCAGACCATCATCATAACCTCATCCTTTAATAGTATTGGCTTTTCCTATGGACCCAATGTGATCCTGGATCAAACCAAAATGGTGTCTTGAGCTTGCCAATACTGTCGTAGCATTTTGGGGGGCCCACTTTCATCCTCTGTTATACCCATATCATCAATCTCTCAAATGATTCTCAAGTAACTATTAGTTCAATGATATATATGTTGTTATTAATTACCAAAAAGGAGATTGGTGTGCTTAGTGGGAAATGACAACATTGAAATGATTCAAAATTCACCCGTGAAAGTACATTTGCTCCTCTCGTGGTTTTGGTAATTAATGACAACATACTTTGTGGAAGGACTAATGCTTTTATCAAGTATGTTTCAGGAAATTCAATCACATTGGCATGGCAAAAGGACTAAAGAAGTGGACCCCTCAAAATGCTAAGGCAAGCATTGGCAAAAGCTCCAGACTATTTTTTTGGTTTAGTGATCCAAGATCACATTGAGTCCATAGGAAAAGCCAATACTATTAAAAAGGATGAGGTTATGATGATGATCTGGTGCTGCCAGTGCTTAGTGATACATCTCCTAAACTATCAGAACTTTCACCGCCATATACACTCATAAGTAGTCTCGGTCCCACCGATATTCCAAACTCAGCCACACCGAGATGAACTAATTTCAGCCATAAGCCAAACCCTAGTAAACCTCGGATTTTCCGATTATGAACTCGGTCACACCAAACATGAGTTGCCAAGGTTCTCAGAACTTCTTCGTCATCAAATCGGTGTCACCGAGATGATGAAGTCGGTCCCATCAAATCGGGCGGTTTTCGTCATCGTACTCTAATCAGATTAACCGAGATTGTATATTCGGTCCCACTGAAAATCCCAACGCTCACATTATTTGAACTATCGGTCTCACCGAGTTGTCCACTTCGTCCCACCGAGATTGCTCAAATGTGTAACGGTTGGATTTTTGTGGAGGCTATTTATACCCCTCCACCCCCTCTTCATTCGTGGAGAGAGCCATCGAAAAGAACTACCACTCCTACCTTACATTTCGAGAAGAGAACTACCTCACCCTTGTGTTGAGATCAAGTTGCTCCACTCCCACCATATGAAGCTTGATCTCTAGCCTTCCTAAGTTGCTTTCCACTCAATCCTTTCTTCCACCACAGCCAGGGTCGCTGAGGAGAGTGTGAGTGTTGGGGAGATTATCATTTGAAGCTAATCAAGAGCAAGGAGTTCATCATCATCTACAACATCTATTACCTTTTGGAGTGTGGTGCCTCCTAGATTGGTTAGGTGTCGCTGGGGAGCCTGGCACCGAGATGTGGAGTTGAACCAAGAAGTTTGTAAGGGCAAGGAGATCGCTACTCGTGAAGATCTTACCCCTAGGCTAGGCTAGTCTCTGTGGGCGAGGGGCTATGATGGAATAGACAAGGTTGCTTCTTCAGGACCCTTCGTGGGTGGAGCCTCCATGGACTCGCAGCCGTCACATCTCCGTGGGTTGAAGTCTCCATCAACGTGGATGTACGATAGCCTACCCTCATCGGAACCACGGAAAAATCTTTATGCCTCTAAATTATGCTTTGATCTTCTCCACTTTCTTTACTACTTGTGCAATTTACTTTCCGCTGCCCATACTCTAGAATTGCATGTGTAGTGTGCTACTTGACTTGTGTGTTATGTAAAATCTGCCAAAATCTGTTCCTTGATAAAAGATGAATTTTTATCTTGTCGAGTAGTCTAATCACCCCTCTAGACACTCTCACCTTCTTCGATCCCTCAATTGGTATTTAGCTTTGGTCTCCATTGCTTTGGTTTACACACCATTGGAGGAAGATGGACGTGTCACGCTTGGGAGTGTTAGCCATAGAGTGCCTATTCTTAATGGAGTGTCCTATAACCTCGTGGAGGATTGAAATGCTTATTATCTTTAAGACATACAATTTATGTAAATATGTTGAGACCCCTATGTGCCTCCATTTGACCCCTTGCACCCTACCATGGATGAAGAGCTTGATTTGCTTCAGAACCTTAGGACTCAGAATCTTATCATTAGAGGGTTACCCGATAACTTGCTTAAGCTCGTTATAAACTTTGAGTGCGCTTTATGCTATGTGGAAGTTCTTGGAAGAACTTTATCCTGACTACTCTTTTGAGAGGTCTTGATGAAATTCTATACAAGACTATTGAATTTGATATGATACTCTAATGATCCCAACTTTGATAAATGCTTTTTGAGCTTCGTGATCTTATGAAAAGAAGGGTGATCCGGCCTTATCAATGTTCTAATTAGAAATGCTCTTGTATTGCATTCCGATGATTATTGTCACATTGACAAAACTAATGCAAGTAGTTATGAAATCGACCTAGGTGTTGATGATGAACAATCTATGGGTCAATATGATGATGAGCATGAGCATGATGATGATTATCTATCTTGACACCGAGCTAGACAAGATCATGAAGAGTCTCAATCTTATGGCAAATCTGAGAGACTACATGTCCGGCGGAAAAGAGTGGATTCTTGATAGTGGATGCACCGACCACATGACCGGAGACAAAGACATGTTTCGAGAGCTTGCAAAGAACGATGGTCCACGCAAGTATGTGACTTTTGGAGACAACTCCAAGGGTAAGGTACTTGGCCTTTGGTAAGGTGGCCATATCTCATGATAGCTCTATTCAAAATGTCATGCTTGTAGAATCTCTTGGATACAATTTACTTTCCGTGTCTAGATTAGTCGACTTTTGGATTCAATGTGCTATTCATCAAGTAGATTGCCAAGTCTTTCGTCGTGACAATCATAACATGGCGCTTACCTTATCCGTAGAGGTGATCTATATATTGTTGATTTCACTAAGAAAGCCCAACCTAGAGCTTGCTTCATTGCTAACTCCTCTAAAGGTTGGTTATGGCATAGAAGGCTTGGACATGTTGGTATGCGTAATCTAGACAAGCTGATCAAAGGTGATCATTTTCTTTAAGAAGATGTTTTCTTTGACAAAGATAGACTTTGTAGTGCTTGTCAAGCAGGAAAACAAGTAGGTGGATGTCATCCGTGAAGAACATCATGACCACAAGGAGACCGCTTGAGCTTCTTCATATGGATCTTTCGGTCCCAATGCTTACGTAAAGCCTTGGTGGTAACTCTTTGGTCTAGTTATAGTTGATGATTATTCCAGATTTACGCGTGTATTTTTTCTGATGACAAATCGCGAGGTTCGTGAGAATCTTCAAAACCTTTGCCAAAAAGGCCCAAAATCAATTTGAGGTGAAGATCAAGAAAGTTCGGAGGACAATGGAACGGAGTTCAAGAACGCCTAATGTAGACTCTTTTCTCGATGAGGAAGGGATTCTACATGAGTTCTCGGTTACATACACCCCTCAACAAAATGGAGTTGTTGAGAGGAAGAACCAAACGCCATAGAGATGGCGAGAACGATGCTTGATGAATACAAGACAACCAAGCATTTTTGGGGGAAGCGGTCTAGACAGCTTGTCATGCTATCAACAGCTTTATCTTCATAAGCCCTCGGCAAGACATCATAACGCAGCTCCTCACCGTAACAAACCCCAAGTGGGATACTTTCGTGTCTTTGGTTCAAATGCTATATCCTTGAGAAGCATCGCTTTCTAAATTTGCTCCTAAAACTCATGAAGGCTTTTTTCTTGAGTATGGATCAAACTCTGACACCTACCGTGTTCACAATAATTTCACCCGAAAGGTTGAAGAGACGGTAGACGGAAGTTTGATGAATCTAATGGCTCGCAAGTAGAGCAAATGCCTATTGATGTAGGAGACAAGGACCCATCGGAAGCTATCCAAGATTTATCTATTGGAAAGATCCGCCCCATGGAAGTGAAGGAGAGTACCCTCATCTACATATGGGAGCCCCCACCTCACGCAAGTAGATGAAACTCAAGGCAACATGGAGGCCTCCACAAGTGGAACTCACCAAGATGAGGAAGTGCAACAAGAAGATCCACCACAACCTCCTTCACCACCACCAAGACAACACCAACAACAATGAAGAAGAAGAAGAGGAAGATGAAGATGATGAGGAAGTTTCAGCCACAACCTCAACAAAAGCTATCCCGAGTCCGAGCAAGAGTCAAGAAAAATCATCCTGGGAACAAATGATGAACGACATCAACTCCGGAGAATTACTCGCCTAAAACTCGCTTAGCTAACTTTTGTGAGCATTACTCATTTATCTCTAGTATTGAACCTATGAAGGTAGAAGAAGCACTTGAAGACCCGGATTGGGTGAACGCTATGCATGAAGAATTACACAACTTCGAGAGGAACAAGGTATGGACTTTGGCAGAGAAGCCCAAGGATGATCAAAACGTCATTGGAACCAAATGGGTGTTTCGAACAAGCAAGATGAAGATGGACAAGTCATCCGCAACAAGGCTCGCCTCAGAGCTCAAGGTTACACACAAGTCGAAGGTATAGACTATGGTGAGACCTATGCCCTGCCTAGACTTGAGTCCATTCGTGATTCTTCTTGCTTATGCCAATCACCATGATATTACTCTCCATCAAATGGATATCAAAAGTGCTTTCCTAAATGGTGAAATTGAGGAGGAAGTATTTGTGAAACAACCTCCCGGATTTGTGAATCCAAAAAGCCTAATCATGTTTACAAGTTGCACAAAGCTCTTTATGGTCTTAAACAAGCTCCTAGAGCTTGGTACAAATGCTTGACTAGCTTTCTTCTTGAAAAAGGCTTTGAGATTGGAAAGATAGACCCAACGCTGTTCACTTAAAAGGGTTAATGGTGAACTATTTGTGTGCCAAATATATGTTGATGATATTATCTTTGGTTCAACTAACCTCATTTTAGCAAGAAGTTTGGAAAGCTCATGTCTGGAGAAGTATGAGATGTCCAGATGAGTGAACTCAAATTCTTCCTTGGGTTGCAAATCAAGCAATCTAAGGAGGGTACCTTTTTCTCACAAACAAAGTACACCAAGGATCTCTTCAAGAAGTTCAACATGCAAGAAAGGAAGGTATGAGAACCCCCATGCCTACAAGTGGACATAATGACTTGACAAAAGATGGAGAACCCGTGATCAAAGGTTTACCGATCTATGATTGGTTCTCTACTATATCTTTGTGCTTCGTCTCCCGACATAATGTTGAGTGTATGCATATGTGCTCGATATCAATCAGCCCCTAAAGAATGTCATCTTAAAGCTGTTAAAAGGATTGTGAGATATTTGATACACACACCAAACTTTGGCATTTGGTATCCTAAGAGGGCCTCTTTCGACCTTGTTGGCTATTCCGACCGGACTATGCCGCAGATAGGTTGATAGAAAGTCAACTTCGGTACGTGTCAATTCCTTGGTCGATCCCTTTTATCTTGGTCCTCCAAGAAACAAAATTGTATCATTATCCATCCTTAAGTGGAATATATTGCTGCTGTTCTCAGTTGTGCTCAATTGCTATGGATGATACAAACACTTAAGGATTATGGGATACATGTGAGACATGTTCCTTGCTTTGTGACAATGAGAGTGCGATTAAAATTGGACACAATCCCGCAAAACACTCTTAACTAAACATATTGAAGTTCGACACCATTTCATTCGTGATCACATTGCCAAGGGTGACATCAATCTTAAGCATGTTCATACTGACAAACAACTCGCTGATATCTTTACAAAACCTCTTGATGAGAAGGTGTTTTGTCGCTTAAGGAGTGAGTTGAACATCATTGATGCTTCAAACTTGGAGTGAAAACTCCATTGATGCATGCAAGGCATGAGCCCACTTGACTAATCCTTGATATTTCTCTTATGATGGTGATCATATGTCTTGGACACATTTGCCTCCTTGTATCAAAAGATCTAACTCCTTGCGTGTACTTGGATGATCTACATTCCACAAGATTACCACACACTCAAATCATGAGTAATCTTGTCATTCACCTGCTATCTAGCCCTTTGGGATGTTGAGTTCAAGGAACAAAATTCCACATATCCTTTTTGACATCTTATACATCTAGTATTTCACTCTTGTCATCTTGGATATCCTTGAGTATTTCCTTGCTTGCCTAACCCATGTAGGAAGATGAACTACACAAGTGGAAATGGCGCTCCAACTTCACATTCAATGAGCACCTACATCAAGTTTACCTACATGAACAAAGTAACAAATAAGCCCAAGGTATGTTCTTCACATCTTTTAAGGAGCTTTGCTCAAAGTCATGAGTACAAGCAGCCTCATAAGAGATGATCACATCGGTCGCTTAATCGAAAAATGGCAACCCCATTTTTGAGCTTAATTGATGAGTATGACCTATGATCAAATGTCCCTCATTTGACTCCTAAGTCAATATACTCAAACATAGGTGAATTTGTCACCCCACCTTTATCTAGATGAAGTACAAAATGTTTTGAGTCTTCATTTTCTCTTATGTTCTCTCATTGAGTTTTCATTAAAAAAACTTCATCTAGGAATCTTTTTCATTTCCATTCTTCCTGCCTTTTGTGAATATCCTTCTCGCTCGATGGACTCCTCGAAAATCATTCACAAATTCATTGCAAATCCTTTCAAACATATTCTCGCAAAGTGAGCTGAATTATTTCAGATTTCTTGGAATTAAACTCAAGGCCACCGATTTAAATATTTTGGTCAACCGAAAAGGATCTACCCTAAGTCCCCCGATTTTCTAATTCACCGATCCATCTTTTAATTCTAATACCCCATTTATTTCTTCCAGATATCATCTTCCGCAGCCTCCACTCAATGATTCTCTATGCATGTTTCTTTTTGCCCTGCAGGATTCTTAATGATCCTACTCTCTTTCTTTCCATCTTCCCACCTTCCTAGTTTACGCTCCTTTTCGGCACTCTGGTGTCAAAGGGGAGAAGACTTAGGGGAGAAGAAGAGCAATCTTACTCTTAAGGGGGAGAGAATCACATCAAAGTTTGCCGTGAGTTTTTCCTTATAAGAGAATTTCTTGCCGTGTTTCACATTGACATTACAATTCATGCCATTCTCTGTTGCTATCATTCTTTTGATTTTGCTCTTTCATCAAACCCTTTGATCCGAGAGAGAATTCAAAGGAGAGGAATCTTCACAATTGATATCTTTATGGAAAGCAAAATCTCTCAGTAACTCATTGAAAATCTTTTAGTTTCTGATACATGTTTTTAGATTCAAGCTTGTGCTCAATATGAGAGACATTCTTTTATACATGTCATCCTCAGGTTTGTACTCTTGATGTTCTTGCAGCTTGGTTGAAGAAATACTCTTGTGTTATCTAACCTTGTTTTCCCAAGTTTATCTCTTCGTGTACAATGCCAATGAACCTCAAGGCAAGTATATGCACTTTGCGTAATGTGCATGATGGTGACTTGCTTGTGAATACTTGTTTGTAAGAAATCACCATGCACATATGCATTATCACTCACTTCTTTTCATATCCATTCCGATGCATATAGCCAAGCTGCATGTAGCACATCTTGCTTATCTCTCTAGTGCTTGTGGGTAGTCCAAACCATAATTTATGAAAATCTTGCACACTTGTAGGGGAGCCCGTACTACATGTTTGTCAAAGCTGTGATAATTTCGCTTTCTTTCAATAAGCTTTGATGTCTGAGTTTAGTGTGTTGCCATCAATCACCAAAAAGGGGAGATTTAAAGCACATTTGCTCCCCTAGTGGTTTCAGTAATTAACGACAACATACTGTGGTTGGACCAATGCTTTTATCAAGTGATGTTTCAGAAATTCAATCACATTGGCATGGCAAAAGGACTAAAGAAGTGGACCCCTCAAAATGCTAAGGCAAGCATTGGCAAAAGCTCAAGACTCCATTTTTGGTTTAGTGATCCAAGATCACATTGAGTCCATAGGAAAAGCCAATACTATTAAAAGGGGATGAGGTTATAGATGATGATCCGGTCGCTTCAAGTGCTTAGTGATACATCTCCTAAACTATCAAGAACTTTCATCGCCATATATACACTATAAGTAGTCTCGGTCCCACCGATATTCCAAACTCGGCAACACCGAAAGATGAACCAATTTCACCCATAAGCCAAACTCTAGTAACCTCGGATTTCTCCGATTCTGAACTCGGCCTCACCGAACATGAGTCACATATTCTCAGAACCTTCTGTCATCAAATCGGTGTCACCGAGATGATGAAGTCGGGTCCCAACGAAATCGTATGCTCTTGTTACGACTTACATTCTGGACCAACCGGAGATTGTGGTATATTCGGTCCCACCGAAAATCCTAACGCTCACATTATTTGAACTATCGGCCTCAATTTGTAGTTCACTTTCGTCCCACCCAGAGCTTGCTCAAAATGTGTAACGGTTGGATTTTGTGTGGAGGTTATTTATACCCTCTACCCCCCTCTTCATTCTGTGGAGAGAGCCATCAGAAAGAACTACCAATTCTACCTTTACATTTCTAGAAGAGAACCATCTACCCTTGTGTTGAGACTCAAGTTGCTCCACTCCCACCATATGAAGCTTGATCTCTAGCCTTCCCTGTTGCTTCCACTCAATCTTTTCTTCCACCACAGCCATATCATCAAGAGAGAGTTGAGTGTGGGGAGATTATCATTTGAAGCACAAGAGCAAGGAGTTCATCATCATCTACAATATCTATTACCTTTTGGAGGGTGGTGCCTCCTAGATTGGTTAGGTGTCGCCAGAGAGCTTCGTCAGTCGGTGGAGATGTGGAGTTGAACCAAGAAGTTTGTAAGGGCAAGGAGATCGCTTACTCGTGAAGATCTACCTCGTAGTAAGGCTAGAATGGCATGTGAGTAGGCTATGATGAAATAGACAAAGGTTGCTTCTTTGTGGACCCTTCATGGGTGGAGCCTCCGTGGACTCTCGCAGTACTTACCTCTCCATGGGTTGAAGTTCCATCAACGTGATGTACGATAGCGCCACCTATCTAAACCACTTGAAAAATCTTTATGCCTCCAAATTATGCTTGATCTTCTCCACTTCTCTTTACTACTTGTGCAATTTACTTTCGCTGCCCATACTCTAGAATTGCATGTAGTGTGCTACTTGACTTGTGTGTTATGCAAATCTCTCGCCAAAAACTGCCCTTGATAAAAGATGTAACTTTTATCTTGGTTTTCGAGTAGTCTAATCACTCCCCCTCTAGACATTCTCACCATCTTTCATCCCTAAATAATGTACAAATTTAGGATCATGGGTCACCTTCCATGTCACATAGCATCTTGATGGAGCTTAACAAATGATAAGAATGAACAAAGATGCACCTAATCACCAAGACATGAGTAAATGGTCATATGAGATAGGAATGGCATATGATAAGCCATACATACATTTGCAAAGCAGTAGTACCGCCAAGCACTCATTAAGGTAGAATCAAACGGAGTATCAAACACAACCGATCTGCCTCAAAACCAAAAGTATCTCAAAGAAACCCTAAAAAGAACGTAAAGAGCAAAAGCAAAGAAATCCAACAAGAATCTCTCTCTCAAGCCCTATGATCTATAAGCAATTTCTCCCTTTGGGAAATCCACATGACCTTTGTCGTCATCATAGCCCCTCTTAATGGTCTCTACCATCAAGTCCATCACCTTGAAAGGTGCTCTCTCATCAAGTATGTGCAGCATGTTGATAGAGTATCCTCCATCATGCGATCATCTCTAGATTTGGGCATCAAGGTATGCCTCAAAATGGTATTAGTGGTAGGTAAGCCTGCGCCTCGAGATAGTAGATCGAGTTTAGCCCTGTGATTCCCAAATCCTCCGCCGGAATCTCTTTGTACATGTTTTTCATGGATTCATGATTCTTCTTGGAACTCATAGACATCAATATCATCTTCGCTGTAATCGAGCATCTAGAATTTCTGCCCATTCTTCAATGTAAGAAGAAAACCTTGACCTTCAATATCCACATAATCTTTCCATCGTAGTAGAGTGAGCTGTGGTATAAAATTGCATTATCATCTCATCGCTCCAACCGGGTCAATTTCTCAACCTACAACTGTAACTCCACATGCAAAGTGAAACTTTCATGCACATGTGGAAAGAAATCTCGGTTTTGGTCACAATGTACTTCCAAATAATATATTCCGTGTCTCATGATTATGGGCTTCTTGTCCATCAAGACGGTCTCATAGAAGTCCTCGCCGTTCCTCTGTGAAATCTGGGATCTACAAGCAGCTTTCTCCTCACTGCATATGGGTCGGCTTTGTCTCCATAGCCTCGAGACCTTTATCCTTCTTTGCCTTCATATCCTCAAATTTGAGGATGAGCATCATTATGGAGGGCAGTTTGGACAAGTTTCAAAGAAACTGGTCCTTCATCGCCTGGACTCAATTGGTGGCACATCATCCTTGTTCTTTTCGTGACGCCGGAATGTTTCTCGACGGTCTCTCTTGGGCTTGGCAAAGAAGCTTTGCTGTAGCTGCCTTTAGTGGAGCAGATTTCTTTGGCTTTGATGTGGCTCCACCTTAATGGCATCACCCATGAGCTCTGCTTCCGAGGAGGAGGTGGAAGTGCTTCTCATCCTCATCCTCTACCGCACGATCATGCACTATCCTCTTCTCTTGGTGGTTTTTCACTTTGCTTGCGTGCTGCCTCCCAAATTCAGCTTTCTTAAAGGCAGCTGACCGCTGACTTTGCTGGTGCCCTTCTTAGATTGTTCATCTTGTTGTTTCTTGGCAACAACCTTCCTTTTAGGCTTTGAGGTCACCTCTTCCTCAACAACAAAATCAATCCTCATCATCTCAATTCCTCTTCTTTCTAGCTCGTGGCTGCAGGAGGCATGCCACTTGTGTGTACTCTCTCACCATCATCGATGAGCTACTAGGATCGTGACTAGTGCCTGCCTCTCGAATGTCTCGTGAATGGGTGTCTCTCGACCTCTTCTCACCGCCACTGCATCTGACATGGCCGACAACCCTGGAATAGATAAGGTGTAGGCAGAGAAGAAGAGTCATCACAAAATGCGTAAGTTTTTGCAAAAAATGAGTTCAAATTCTAGTATTAAGTTTTCAATAAGACATTTCGCCGTATCTGAGTTTAAGGTACTGTGAATTCAAGTGTTAAACAGAGCTTGGCACACCACTTTTGGTTTGACAAGGGGTTTCGGGTCCCGAAAACACTAGGGTTTCACAGAATCTTCATTTCGGTCACACCGATTTTGCACAACCTGCTGGACCTGGGTGGCAGGCAATGGCTATAGGCCAAATCGGTCATACCGAAATATAAAATCGGTCTCACCGAGATGTGTTCCATGAAACCCAACCCCAAAACTTTTACTCGAATCTAGTTCAAACGAACCAATCTGTGTACAGAGGATTTCAATCGTGGCAAGATACTAGGCAATCCAAACGCGTGCATTGAATCGGAGATGGGAGCACGAGGGATCAAAACTCACCCTAACTTGGTGGAGTTTTTCACGGCGCAACGGCGCTGGAGGAGATGGCCGCTGATTGGCGATTGAGACCATGCGAGGGCGCAAGAAGCGATTTACGGCAACGATCCGGAGACCAAGGCGACGCAAGAAGGGGTGGGGCTAAACGCTTTGAAGGAGGAATCACATGGCCCTCGGAATATATACCCTTCATTGCCGGTGGGACCGAAGTTGTAAACTCGGTGGCATTCGAGATGGATAACTGCTAGGCAGTTATGCACTTCGGTCACGCCGAAATCACAACTCGGTTTCACCGAGATGAAAACTTAGATCGCCTAAATGCTTTCGGTTCGACATCGAGTTTGAGTGAGTTGGTCCGATCAAATCAATTAGAAGGTTTTGGAAATTAGCCTTGACGGATCGGTGGCTCTGAAAGTGCTCACCCCGAGGGTCCGAAATGACTTGTTCAAAATTTGTGATGTAAGCATGAATAGAATTTGAGACAAGAAAGCATAGATAGCTAGGAGTATTTTAGGCATTCTTGTCCATCCATTTGGTCGAAAAATCAAAACGACCAAAACAACAAATGGATGTCCCGAATGGATAAAATCATGCATCCAACATGCTCACACAATAAGATAGCAAATGAAATATGTGTCAAACATGCACAACCAAAACTCTAGCAACTAACACACAATTTGTCGATGACTAGGTCATCTTTATATGAGTATATTGACTTAGGAGCCAAATGAGAACATTTGATCATAGGTCATACTCATCGCTTAAGCACAAGTGGGTTACCACTTTACATAAAGCATTGATGTGTTCACATCATTTGAAGATGCTTTAGCTCAATTTTTAGAGCAAAGCTCCCCTAGATGTGAGAACCCCTTTAAAGGGTCAAACTAACCTTGGGTTGTCGAGAAGACTTCATGTAGATGTTGAAGATGTGGATGCTCAATGTTGATGGAGATCATCAAGAGTTGGGAGCTATCCTTGGATTCGGCACTTTCAATACCTACATGGGTTAGTCCCACAAGGAACAAACAAGGATATCCATGGACATAGATTGAAGTTCACAATAGATGATGTCCATGAAAGCAATGATTACCTTGTCCCTTGACTTACCAACAAGAGGGTTTGTGACTCCATGAACTAGTGCACTATGTGGAAGTTGATTGCACAAGTTTTTGCCAAAATGAATGTGAGTGAAGTATGTTACGGAGTCACCTCAAGAACTTTCTAGTTCTTCTTCTTCGGGATCCACATCATCTTGATGGGAATCCTTTGGGGTTGAAGTTGAGCTTGACGAAGTAGAACTTGACGCTTCCTTGGGAACCCACTTGACCATGGCTTGAGGTGCTTCAACAAATGCATCAATCTCCTCTTGAAGCTTGTCCTTGCCTTTTAGCTTGTGGTCTTGTGGTGGAAGGTCATCTTGAGCTTGTTCCATATTGGAAGAAGTAGGATCATACCTCTCTTTGAGGAACAAACTGTGGAGTAGGATATCGACTTTCTTTCCCACTCAACGCCTTCTCGGCGTTGAACTTTCGCTCAAAACCAATTCCTTGATTCTTCCTGTGCCTTCCTTGTTTGTAACAATTTCTCAAAGTTCTTGCTTCCGCAAGGTTTTGTAGACACCTTTCTATGATCCCTTTCAATAAACTATTCTCTTGCTCAAGTGTAACTTGGCTTGAAACATTGTTAGTGGAATCAAGAGAACTACTAGAAGCAACAACATTGATTTAGTATGGTTATTGTTATCGCTAGAGGAAGAATTTTTCTTATGCTTGTCATGCTTAGTCTTAATGGGTGGCAAGAAATTAGACAAGAGAAGTCGTTTGGCAAGATATGAAGAACTCTTCTTTCAAGATCGTCATTGATTGCTTTTAGAAACTCATGTTCTTGCTCTAGAGTGAGCTTTCAAGGTGAGCTTCTCATGAGATCTTAGGAGCTCTCTATGATCTTCTTGAGTTGTTTCATGAGCTAACTTAAGAGTGTTTAGTTCTTTAGTTAGACGCTCAATCTCCTTCATAGCATTGTCATTCGACTCTTCCTCGACTATAAAGACTACTAGCATGTTCATCGTTACTAGGCTCACGGATTTATCATGCAAGAGCTCATCTTCACCAAGCAAGTCATCCTCATCACTATCAAGTCAATGAATCTGTAGGTATACCTTGGGGCCTTTAGCCATGAAGCATCTTCCAATTCCCTCATTTGGTGAATCAAATAAGTCAGAGGAGTTGGAGTTGAGGACACGAGCAAGACCGCAACACCTTCATCTTGACCGTAGTCGAGTTGGAGTGATAGCTTCCTTCGGATTGATTGTTCGAGTCTGAGCCGGAGACCCATTCACCCACATGAGCTTGATGTTTTCTTCTTGTGTAGCTCCTTGATGACTTGTCTTTCCTCTCCTAATCCTTGCTTCTCCGAGAGGGTCTTCGCTCATAACGATCATCTCTGCTCCTTCTCTCTTTCCGAGGTGACTCATCTCTTGAGCTTCTTCTTCTTGGAGATTCTTCTTCTTCTTGTGGGAGCCAGACACTCATTTGAGTAGTGTCCGGTCTTCCACAATTGTAGCAGCCGATCATCACTAGAAGATCTCTTTTCATCATATGATCTAGACTTTGAGCTTCTCTCTTTGCCTCTATTCTTGTAGAATTTGTCAAGTTCTTGACCATTAGGCTTATCTCTTCATTGGAAACTAACTTGTCACTTGAGGTTGTGGGAGCATCACTTGTAGCTTTGTAAGCACCACTTGACTTGTTGTGAAGCTCTTCCTTATCCTTAAGTGTCATCTCATGAGCAACAATTCTTCCAATGACTTCGTTGGCATTTGAGAGTCTTGTAGTTTGGCATCATTTGGATCAAAGTGCACACGGTGTGTTACTTTCCATCCAAAGCTCGAGAATCTTCTTGATGATGAATCGGTCGGGTCATTTCTTCGCTTCCTAAGCCGGCAATCTCATTTGTGATGAGAGCAAGCCTAGAGTACATTTCAAATAATTCTTCACCATCCTTCATCTTGAACTTGTCAAGTTGACCTTGAAGAATATCTAGCTTTGATTCCTTCACTACCTCGGTACCTCTGCAGCATTTCAACCAAAGTATCCCAAATCTCTTTTGCATTCTCAAGACGGCTGATTTTGTTGAACCCCTGGACACAAGGCATTGAAGAGAATGTCACAAGCTTGAGCATTGTTTTGCAACATCCGCAATTTTTCCGAAGAAGCTTCATGATCCGAACTTTTCCTTCCTCAAGAATTCACCTTGCATACCAACACAAATAATGCCCCATGCGGTGGGTTATGACCAAGAATATGCATTTTCATTTTATGCTTCCAACTAGCAAAATTTGTACCATCAAAGTAAGGACCTCTATTTAAATTACCTCACTAGACGCCATACTCTCCTAGGTTGTGAAACCAAGCTTATGGAGTCCAATGCAATGGAAACCAATACAATGGAGACCAAAGCTCTGATACCACTTGTAGGATCGAAGTATGTCTAGAGGGGGTGATTAGACTACTTGTCAATATAAAATTCTGCCTTTTGACAAAGAACAGTTTTTGCAGATTCACAATTATGATCAAGTCAGCATCACCCACACATGCAATTCTAGAGTATAGGCAGCGGAAAGTAAATTGCACATGTAGTAAAGAGAGGTGGAGAAGAGCAAACGCAATTTTGAGACGCGGTGATTTTTCTCGTGGTTCCGATAGGTGGTGGTGCTATCGTACTTCCACGCTGATGGAGACTTCAACCCATTGAGGGTAAACGGCCATGAGTCCACGGAGGGCTCCACCCACTAAGGGTCCACTAAGAAGCAACCTTGTCTATTCCATCATGGCTCACGCCCACGGAGGGCTAGCCTTACTCGGTAGATCTTCACGAAGTAGGCGATCTCCTCTGCTTTACAAACTTCTTGGTTCAACTCCACATCTCGACGATTTGAGGCTCCCAAGCGATAACTCCCAACCAATCTAGGAGGCACCACCTCCAAAAGGTAATAGATGTTGTAGATGATGATGAACTCCTTGCTTTTGTGCTTCAAATGATAATCTCCCCAACACTCAACTCTCCTCACCGATTTGGCTGTGGTGGAAGAAAGGATTGAGTGGAAAGCAACTTGGGAAGGCTAGAGATCAAGCTTCATATGGTGGGAGTGGAGCAACTTGATCTCAACACAAGGGTAGGTAGTTCTTTCTCGTAAATGTAAGGTAGGAGTGGTAGTTCTTTCTCATGGCTCTCTCCATGAATGAAGAGTGGTGGAGGGTATAAATAGCTCACACAAAATCCAACTGCTATAACACATTTGAGCAATCTTTGTGGGACCGGTGGACAACCGGTGAGACCGATAGTTCAAATAATGTGATTTGGGATTTTCGGTGGGACTGAATATACAAAATCGTTAGTCCGATTCAGCAATGACAAGAGCATGCCAACTTCGTGGGACTGATTTATCATCATCTCGGTGACACCGATTTGATGACGTATGTTACGTAACTTGGTAACTCATGTTTCGTGAGACCGAGTTCATAATCGGAAAATCCGAAGCTACTAGGGTTTGGCTTATGGCTGAGGTGGTTCATCTCGGTGTGACTGAGTTTGGAATATCGGTGGGACCGAGACTACTTATGAGTGTATATGGCAAAGGAAAGTTATTGATAGTTTAGGAGATGTATCACTAGCACTTGAGCAACCTGATCATCATCATAACCTCATCCCCTTTTAATAGTATTGGCTTTTCCTATGGACTCAATGTGATCTTGGATCACTAAACCAAAAATGGAGTCTTGAGCTTTTGCCAATGCTTGCTTTAGCATTTTGGGGGTCCACTTCTTCATTCTGCATATACCCATATCACCGAACTCCTCCGAAATGATTCTCAAGTAACTATTAGTTCAATGATATATATGTTGTTATTAATTACCAAAACCACTCGGGATTAGTTGCACTTTCAAATTTGAGAGCAACCCATCCTCCTTCGAGGACTTTGAGCGTAAAATCATCAAGTGAGGAAAATCCAAAACCAAACCCCCACAAACCCAAAGTGATTGAGCATCATCGGGGCTAGAAATTGATCCCATGTGGGATCCGACGCTTGTTACCTTTGAAGACTGCGTGCTTCTTCCAGACGTAAGGCTAGGCGCCATGGTCTAGGAGCATCCAAGCGGAATTGTGGATTTGCCGTTTACCAAGTCCTGTAAGGTTTGGAAGTCACCAAGACTTACCACGAGTGATTGGATGAGGCCCGCGTGGTCTGGAAGTTCAAGGAGATATACGGTGAGGATCGGTGTCCTGAAGTCATGCGCCTTTAGGATGGGTGTCCGGATCGTGTGTCCGAAGTTTAAATACTCACCACTTCCAACCGTAGACGCATAACCGAGATACAGCAAGGCTAGCAGTTGAACTGGTCTACCAAATCATTGTCTTCACCAACCCATCGTTCTATTTCCTCAACTCTTTCATTCCTGGCTACATCGTACTGAATGTTGTTCATATTCGTGCTTGAAGATCTTCGATCAAGACTTTCAAGAATTCCCTCTACCAATTTCTTCAATTGGCTTTGTCTTCATCTTGTTATCCTGTGGTTTACGCTTTTCAGATTGTATGGGTCTTCATTTCATCATGATGACTATGTTTAACTCAAGTTATGTTTACTCGAAAAGCTTATTCCGTCATAAGTAGTTCTTCGCCATGAATTTCCTCACCAAAGAAATTCCTCGCTGAAGAATTTATGTAAATCGCTTATTCACCCCCCTCTAATCGATATAACGCACTTTTAATTGGTATCGAGCAAGGTTATTCCCTTGTTCTGTGTGATTTTGGTTTAACCGCTCGGAGCTTCAGTTATGCCTCACCGGCAGTATGATCAAGAACTTTACGGGCGTCCTACCTTTGATGGAAACGGACTACCCCTCTATCGAAGAACAAATGCGTACGCATCTTGAGGCAATTGATAATGATCTCGTATGTTATGGAAAAATGGTGTCCCTAACGCAACTACCCTCACCGAACGCCACCGGCGTGAAGAGATTCAAACAACTCGATTCTCATGCCAAGAATACATGTGGTCATCCGAGCAAAGGACAAATGATGGAAGAGTGAGTGCCTGAAACCGCTGTTTATTCCTCGATAGGGCTATCCAAAGTAAATGAAGGAGTTTCAACTCAGCGCGGACTCTGAGTCGATGTTCTTCGGAATCTCTTCAACCGCTTCAAAAGTCTGGACAATGAGAATGTCCAACAAACCTTTGATCGCTCCAATCGACATCTCAAATGAGCTTCTGCCCCTGCAAGCAATCGACATCATCCATCATGAAGTTGTGAAGAAACCTACGAGATCGCTTGATTCCTCATTTGATACTCCGGGAGCGATGATACAAGAATGTACGATTACTAAGTCGCTTGATCCCTGCTGATATCCTCGAAGGCTAAACACTCACGGTGTTCCAACATGAAGAGAGATCTCTAGCTCAAACTATGGCAAAACCATTTACCTCAAGGCTAAGGTTGTCTCCGGACTAATGTGAGGATTCTGGTAGTAGCCTTGGAGATCCCGAAGAATCGAAATAGGATTTAGCAACCGCCAGAAGAAATTCCGTAAATTCACAAGACGTGGGTCGCTTTTGGAAAATCCTCAAGAGGAAATGATTCCTCATCTAGTGACTATAAGAGAAGACTTTGCCATAAATGCAAGAAGTTCGGCCACTATATTCAAGATTGTCCTCAAGGGAAAAGGAAATGAAGAAGAAGAAATACAAGGATTATAACCTCGATGATGCTAAGAAGAAGAAGAAATCGTCAAAATCTCGCCATCAAAATCCTCAAAGTCTTCATCTCACAAGAAGGGCATCTCCAAGAAGGCTCTTGCATTCATTGGCAAAGAAATGGACTGGTCAGCTGAATCCAGGAAAATGATGAAGAGGAGAAGTCTCAAGAATCCGAGTCCGTGAAGCGAATCCTGCCATTACAATTGCCGCCAGTTTCCATCTTTCAACACCAAGAAATCGACCACCGACAAGCCCCGATGAAGAAAATGATGGCTACGCCCCACCAGTATTATTTCATGGCTAAAGGTGCTAAGGATGATCAACCCAAACCACCGAATGGGTCCTCGATAGTGGATGTACAAATCACATAACCGGTGACAAGAATCTATTGACTTGAGATGTCCTTTATCACCGCCACCTCCGAGCATATCATCTGGCCGATAAAGGCAAAAGTCGTATTGGGTCTTGTAAGGTTGTTATCTCTAAGGATAAGCACATGGACAAAGTCATGCTTGTTGAGTCCTTAGGATACAATCTCATGTCAGCCTCAATGCTTTGTGATCTTGATATGGTTGTTGTCTTCGCAAATATCATTGCTGTGTTGTGATTATGGAAGTTACGATAATCCAAAGTCTTCAAGGCTTTAGGAGAGGAGATCAGATATTGTCGATTTCTCACAGACTACAACCAGCCGTGGTGTCTACTTGCAAAAGCTCGTAGGTCGGGCTATGGCATCGACGACTTTGGTCAGCAGCATGAGGAATCAACACGCTTATGTAAGAAGAAGCACGCCATTGGCATTGAGAATGTCAAATTCTCAAGGATCACTGGTGCGGAGTATGTGAAGCCGAAAATGACCAAGGCCAAGCATCCAGTAAGACTATCATGACCACTCACCCTGGCCCATTCAATTGCTTCACATGGACCTCTTCGACCTAATCATTATTCAAAGCAAATACTAATGATGCATCTCTATATGGTTTTGTCATTGTTGATGATTATTCTCAACATACATGGGTACACATTGTTACTTACAAACATGAAGTGCAAGAAGTCTTCAAACAATTTTCTCGAGGGCTTCAACCAACTTTGGTGTGAAGATCAAGCATATCGTAAGCGACAATGGAACCCAGTTCAAGAATTCGGTCTTGATGCCTATCTTGATGAACTTGGTATTACTCATGAGTTATCTCCTCCTATATTCCTCAAATAGAATGGCATCGTGGAGCGCAAGAATGTAACTCTTGTTGAGATGGCTCAAGACTATGCTTGATGAATACAAAACGCCTCTTTTTTGGATTGATGCAATTGATACCGCTTGCCACATCATCAACAAGAGTATATCTTCACAAATTCTTCAAGAAGACTCCATATGAACTCCTCTACTAACAAGAAACCCAATGTGAGTTATTTCAAAGTCTTCGGTGCTAAATGTTGGATTAGAGATCCTCACCACAACTCTAAATTTGCAATCGTAAAGCACATGAAGATTTTATGCTTGGTTACGGAAGGACTGACACCTACGTAGTCTTCAACATTGTTCTTCACAAGATTGTCGATAATCAGAGATGCGGTCTGATGAAACTAATGGCTCGCAACGAGCACCTTCCTTCGTGTTAGATGAACCAACACCGAGGATGCTATCAAGCTTCAAGGCAACCGAGGATGTCATTCCGATCAAGAATCTGGTCAAGAATTCATTCTGCTCATGAAGAACGCCGAGCCGATGCAACCAAGAACATGATGAGGAAATTGGTGTCAAGAAAATGCCGATCAAAATCCTCAGCCGACAACTAACTCATCCACGCTGCTGTAAAAGAAGTGCAAGTGGAGAAGATCATCGATGACACTAGCGCACTGTGTCCTCTCACACGCTCAAAAGCCTCACATTTATCTAACTTTTGTAAGCACTATGCTTTTGTCTCTATCACAGAGCCCACTAAGGTAGATGAAGCATTTCTCGAGCCTAATGGATTCAAATACGCAAGAAGAATTACATCATTGAAATTAACAATGTCCGAATTGGTCAATCGCCTGCATCCTCGCAAGCATAATATCATTGGCAACAAAGTGGATCTACCGCAACAAGCAAGATGAAATGGCCTTGTGGTGAGGAATAAGGCACTTATTAGTAGCTCAAGGCTGCCACACAAGTCAAGGAATTGATTTTCATGAAACTTTTGCATTCCTGCTATAGACTTGAGGCTATTCGTGATTTTACTTGCCTTATGCTAACCATCATGATATCATCTTATATCAAATGGATGTGAAAAGTGCATTCCTCAATGGTAAGCATAAGGAGGAAGAATATGTTGCTCAACCCCCGTGTTTTGAAGATCCCAATAATCCCCGATAAAGTCTTCAGACTTAATAAGGCTCTCTATGGCCTCAAGCAAGCCCTCGGCGTGGTATGATACATTGAAGGAATTCTTCGTGAAGAATGGCTTTCACACCCGGTTCACTCGACCCTACTCTTTTACTAAATCATATGATGGTGAACTCGTTGTGTGCCAAATATATGTTGATGATATAATCTTTTGGATGTACTAACCAACGATATAGTGATGAATTTGTCTATATGATGAGTGAAGAATATCAAATGTCTATGATGGGAGAGTTGAAATTTTTCTTAGGTCTTCAAATTCACGCTGAGCGAATGGCATATTCATATCTCAGAGAAATACCTCAAAGATGTAATCGAGGAAATTCGCATGCAAGATTGCAAAGGCGCTAAAATTCCTATGCCCACAAATGGCCATCTATGCAATCATGAAAATGGTATTGACTTTCGATCACAAGGTATACCGCCCAAGATTGGTCTTTTATTGTACTTATGTGCATCTAGGCCTGATATAATGCTTAGTGTTTGCATGTGTGCCCGATTTCAAGTCGCACCGAAGCGAATCACACCATAAGGCCGTGAAGCATATTCTTCGATATCTAGCTCACACACCAACACTAGGGATTATGGCACCCAAGGGCTCTGCTTGATCTCATTGGATATTCTCGACTCATTATGTCAGGATCGTGTGGACCGTAAGTCAACATCCGGCACTTGTCATTTCCTGGACCATCTTTGGTCCGTTGGTCCTCAAGAAATGTAATCAAGCAGATCATTGTCTACCTGCTTAAGCTGGAATACATTGCTTCGCCTCATGCCAGTGCTCAACGCTTTGGATGAAGCAAACCTCAAAGACTATGGCGCTAACGTGAAGAATGTGCCTCCTTCACACAATGAGAGTGCCATCAAGATTTCACAACCTCAAAGACTAAGACTCAAGTACATCCGATTCGCCATCATTTTTCGTGATCATGTGTTGAAGGCGACATCTCCATGAGCATGTGGTGAAGAACACTAGTGATATCTTCACTAAGCCCTTGGATGAGAAGAGATTTAGCAAGTTGCGGTGTGAGCTAAATATCTTAGAATCTTGAATGTTCTTTGAAAAGGACACATCCTAACCCTTATGCAGAATTGATGACTTAGATGTGCACACATGAAAAGCGTTTTCTTCAATCAATGAAGAATAACACTCTAAGTGTGAAGAAATTAATGAAGAATTTGATTCTCGAACCCTCGACAATTTGCGATTATGCGAAATCATCATTCTTATCTGATGGGTCACGCCACCACAAAAGTTGAAAATCTTCAATTTGAGTTTTCCTCATTTTGAAATTCTTGATTTTCAAATTCTTCAACTTTGCAAAATCTTCACTTTATCGTTTTTCTTCATTGGCTATATATATATAGAGTTTAAGTCCTCTCGCATTCACTTATTGCTATTTCTTCAAGTTGCGATTTCCCTAAGTGAATGTGATCGGACCCTTCCCCTCTATGCTATACTCAACCAATCTATTCACAAATTCTTCATATGCGTTCGATTGAAACTTCGTTCAAAGTCTTCCTTGTGTCTTGTCGTGAAGAAATTGGACGAAACTTTAAAACAAATCTTATCCGATTTTGGTTTTGCTCAAACCGTTCATCCCCGATGCATTAGTTTATTCACCCGATCTTACGATCTCATCGCCGATGCGTGGGTGACACATGTCCTGAAGAAGAAAGGGGGGCATGTTAGTCCCAAAATCTTGGGCGAACAGTTTTTCCGTGGCTATAAATACCCTCTCCTTCCTTACTTCATTTACTCCCATTTGTCTCTCGCTCAGGCTCTCCTCAAACCCTAAGCGCGCGCTACTCCATCGCCCCGGTGAGGAAGAGCTTCCTTGCCTCGACCTCGTCGCCGTCGTACTTTCGCGGCCTTGAAATCTTCACTCCTTGCCGCGTAGCTGTCTCCCCTGCCAAGTTTAGGGTGGGAGATCTAACGTGTGAACTTCCCATGGTTCATCTCATTGTCGTGTTCTTGATTCGGGTAATTAAAAGTCACTTTTATTACTGCTTTGATTCTCAAACTTTTACGAAAATCTTCAAAGGTGTTTTATTCTTCAAATCTTCACATATGAACACCTCACACATATTCTTGATTCATCTCTCTAAGCACTCATTTCTTCAAGATTCCTCAATTGTGCGGATTTTCGATCTGAACTCTGGAACCTAAACAAACGCTTAGTGAAATTCCTCAAGCTCATGGTCAAATTCCTCAAAACTTGTCTTTTGAAAAATCTTACGAGGCATATGACCTCTCCAAATTCCTCGCACCTACACTCTGTTCCGGTACTCATGTCATTCTTTGAATCACTAGGTTCTCATCAACTTAACTCATTTGCAGCGTTCCTCGAAGAAAAACTGCATACTTCTTGAGTGTTCTATTGTTCAAATTCCTCACGAAGAAAATGGCGGAAGAGCGAGGGAAAGGAGGAAAAGGAGGTCATGGCCCTTTGAGATCCGATGAAATATACAAGGATTTTTTGATGAAGCCAAGTTTGGCGGAAAACAAAAATCAGCGCAAAGTCGCATTAGGAGATAGACGAAGATGGGCACGAGAATGGAGGAATATGCTATGTTACTCCAAAGTACATGAAGAAATTAGCCTTAAACCCTCCATGCCCAAGAGCTCCATTGGCTTTGGCCAAGTCGTGATCCCACCAGCATCAAGCGTGGTGAGGACTTTCTGAAGAATGGTCTAGGCGTCAAGCAAAGGGCAAGACAGCCAAGGAGGCGTGAGGAAATTCAATGAGGATTCTGCTGCTGCTGCTGCGCTGAGACCTCGGTCGGCCAGAAATCAATGCGAAAAGCCTGCTTTCCCAAAGCCAAGTGCTTCACCATCGCGCCCTCAGGCAAATTCCTCGATCTCTTCTGCACCAATGTCCTCGGCTCCCTCCAAGTCCTCAACTCCTGTGCATCGGCTACATGTCAAAGGACTCGGGGTTTCTCGATTATAGGTGTCTCGGCAAGTTCCTCTTGCACCAATGTCCTCATCAGGCCCCTCTGCTGAAGACAAAAGCAACGGTGGGCCGCGGTCCTCGGCCAAGTCAAGAAAAACAAGGTTGCTTTCACGTGCCCTCGATGGAGAGCTTGATGAAGAACTTGCGAAATCATCGAGACAGACAAAAAGGCCGCTAGAGCCAAAGGAACAACTGTGCCTCCTTTTGGATCGAAGAAGATCCTTGACTTCATCGACCTATGGCATCGGGATCCAAACACTCCAATGCGATCGCCTCGACTCTGGTCAAAGTCAATCTTGACCCATTTCATCTTGAAGAGAAATGGAAATTTGAAAAGGCTCGTGAGATAAAGAGCACAAGCTAGAAAGGAGAAGCCGAAGAAGAACATCATCAGATTGACTCTGAAGAACTTCTCAAGGCTCAATCGAGATCAAGCCCTCGGCAAGTTTGATGCATACAATCTTGATTGGCAAGGGCAAGTGAGATTAATCAATTTGGAAGAAAATGACAAGCTATTGCAGCCCCATGCAACAAGAAAATCCTCAAGCGATTATTCCTTCTTTGAAGAACTGCCGCCTGGATGACTTTCACTGCGATGAGAATACAAGTTCGGGGCTGATGACTCCATTCCAGCCCTGAAGAAATTCGGGCATCCACTAGTGGTGCGCTGAAAGCCCGAAGAGATGGAACTACACGTTCGCTGAAAAATGAACCCAGTCCTCGGCTCCTCTGCGCCAAACCAACTCCAATTCTTCCATACGCTTATGAAGTGAAAAGACCAAGGCTGCGACGAGCTGCGGTGAAAAGGAAGGCATCATGCGTCAAATTCTTGACGAAGAAAATGAAGCCAATGACCAGCTGGAAAATCCCATTGATGCCGTTCCCATTTCCTCCATGTCATCTAAGGAAATTGTTCCTTATGGAGAAGAATACAAGATCCCAAGCGGATCGATGAAAAAATCATCTGTTGCTACCTCGAGCAGTTTGATGAAGAAATTGAAGTGGAAGCATTCCCTTCAGCGCGGTCGTTCTCACCTATGCCTCGGTTCCGGTGAAGAGGTTGGTGTTGAGAAATTGAAAAAAAGATGAAGGTGGATATTGGATGCACTAACGGTATGAGC
>JAHHZJ010010066.1:0-49428 GCA_021437245.1 Aegilops speltoides
TGCTAATACTCAAGAATATTCTTTGGCTCCCCTTGTGTCGAATCAATAAATTTGGGTTGAAAACTTTACCCTCGAAAGTTGTTGCGATCCCCTACACTTGTGGGTTATCACTAGTTCACCTAGTGGAATCTCTACAAAGACTTATCTACTAGTAATAGCTAGCCCCCACAACTAGGAATTCTCTATCCTCTCCTTGAGCCACATCATCAAAATTAATGTAGCCGTTAGATGAACTAAATCAGTCCATAATAGCCGTCTGATCTAGACGTTGAGAGGCTCCGCACTAAGCCACATGCAAGCATGCAGAAATACCATGGCATGGATGTGAGTGGGTTTTAAATCACATAAACATGCCTACACGCAAGCATGCATTAGCATGCATGTATGTGAGCTTTTAAGTCCCATTAACATGTCAAAAGAAAAATATAATCCCATTATGTAGTAGGAGTTGGCTGATCTTTTGTCCTTCGTGGGATGATTTAAATGATCTTTGGGAGTTTTTTAGTTTGGCTACCACATTTGTCATGCAGTTATAGAGTTTTTTAGTTACGTGAAATCGATAATTTTACAGAGAGATATCTGACTGTTCATGACAATCTGCGAGGACTCATCTAGTATATTTAGGAGCAGAGGAGTACTATGTAAAGAATTAGGTGTGCATACGGTGTCGGAAAATATGGTGATAGTGTGAGGTGGGCCATGTAATCACTTGAGCTGCGTGTTTCACTACTCTTGCACTCCTCATTTGTAAGAATGGAGAAAATTGTAATCTAGTACCTCCTTTCACCGAAAGCGTGGGACATCCAGCGGTCCTACCACCTCAGTAATAAAGACCAATGAGCCGTCAAATCACATAGACCCAACAGTAAGTTGGACGGATGAAGCAACCATCACTCTTGTGCCAGTGAGAGGTCACGTCCGCTCTGCCCGGGCATGAATGCGGTACCGATTCTTTGGAGCGGCGCTCACTATTTTGGGCGGGAAGCACGCGGGGGCGATGGAGGGGATTTGGGTGGGCCAGGCTGGTCGAGGCCAGGCGTGGCAGTTGTCGCTTTGTCCCTCTGGACACGCCCGAGAAGCGAGAGGATGCACCAATTCTGCGGCTAAAATCATACACTACACACCATCTCTCTGTAGGAGTAGGTCGATCTGTCGCTCTCTCTAACACACACACATGTTGTTAAAACACACACACACACACACACACCTTGGTCTGCTGCACCTTCTAACGTGACTTATTACACCTAGGCGGAGGAAGTAGTAAGTCACGAGATCACGGTGGCTGCTTGACTTAGGTCGAATACAAGTGCCCAAAATTGTGCATGTTATAATAAGAATTCACTTAAAATAGTGCATTGACGAGCAGAGGATCAATTGGGCGAGTGCTCCCGGCGATGGCGAGATGTGTGAGTAAGATACACGCTGGTGCTTTTAATTTTCTTATTAATTTGTTTGTTTCACCCTCGACTAGTGGGACCCAGCGTACTATGTGGAGAGAGGTAAGGTGACTAAGGCTGCATTATTTACGCACTGCTTGTGGATAGTCTTACCACCAAAGCCACATGACACGGTTATGATTTAAATCCCAATGACTCCCCACACACAAAAAACACGGCATGCTTGTCACACGAATGCGAGGAATGTATAAAGGTTATTTTCCTCTCGTTGAACATAGCGGGAGGGTGTGTAACTAGTTAGCTTTGTTCGCTCATCAAACTTGAGGTCTCGGGTTCGATAACTACACTTGAGCATAATTTGTGCAGGAGAATTCCTTGGTGGTCAAAATGGATGAATCTGAGCTATCACGATCTCGTAGTGACCGTATAATCACCTCATCATGTATAAGCTGCAGCCTCGGTAGCTTGTTTTCTAGGGTTTGCCGCTTCAAACTCTCTCTCGATTATATATATACACTGCTGGAGCAGCGATGCTTGTAGTTGCTCTCTTCACACTCTCACCCTCTCGAGATCTAAACAAGACTTCGTTGGCCTCTCTTTCCCCTCCTTCTGCTCAAAGAGCGGCGAGATTCGTCCGCCGGGAAGGAAGGAGGCTTAGCGCTGTCGCCATCGGCGAGGAGGAATCCACTACCGGGCATGCTGTTCACTTTCACCCAGCAGGGGCGCGGAAGGACCTCTGACCCCTTCTTCTTCGCCGCCGTCTCGTCGCCCACCAAACCATGCCCCAAGAACCTTACGGTATAATTTACTTATTCCACATGCATTGCTCTAGCTGCATGTATACCATGAATCTAGGACGTGGTTCAAAGAGGAAAGGAGTGGGGGAAAGTAGTGGGAAAAGTTGTATAGCTTGAATCTAGGACATGGTTCAAAGAGGAAAGGCAGCAGGGAAAGTTGTATAGCATGAATCTAGGGCGTGGTTCAAAGAGGAAAGGAATGCGGAAAGTAGTGGGGAAAGTTGTATCGCATAAATCTAGGGCGTGGTTCAAAGAGGAAAGGAAGGGCGAAAGTACTAGTACAAGCGGCTATCGGTACCTACATTGGTCGAAAAGGAAAACAATGACAAGCGATCGCACATCTATAACGATGATCTTTTGTTTTGGGGGAGAAGGCTGTAGAGTTTGAGCAGGACTAGATTTGGTATGCTCATATAGGGAAAGGTGTCTAAAGAGAACAAAACTGAAACCAACACAAATATGCTCCTTGGTTATTTGTTCTTTGTTGCAACAGACTGTGCATGGCCACAATACATCGGTAGATGCACATGGTGCTGGTGCATCCACTCTCGTGCAACTCTCTAGTTGTTGTTAATCTAAGGCCTGTTTGGTTAAAAACTCCCTAGTCCCTACCTTGGTTCGAGGACTAAACATCGACTAGAGTTATTTAATGACATGCTAAAAGACCATGTTACCCCTAATAATGAACTAATAGAGACAAGGTGCGATCGTGGCGAGGGCAATTTGTTGGAAAAAGTCCCAAAAGACTCCCTCATGGTCTTCTTTCTTTAGTCCCAAATGCCTACTTTTAGTCCCTAAAAGTCCCTCCCATTTGGTTTAGATGGGACACACACGGAGTTTTTTAGTCCCTACACCAAAATGTCCTGTAACAAACACCCTCTAATAATGCCACTGGAAAATTGATGCAATGCCACAGTTAAAAGCAAATTACATGTTTAACAAATTTTATTGTTAATATAATCTCTATGTTAATATTAATCAATGCCACCATTTGAGAAATGCTACTATCTTGCTTTCTTTCCCATTTAGATAAGGTAGGTGCTTCTTTTTGTTGGCTTCTGTGTCATCCACCGTTATTGACCACTAGTTGTTTCCTTAGCACCTCTGTGTAAACAGGGTTATCCACTTCACCTCGTTGCCATTGTGACCTTTTGTTGCACTGCACAAACCACTTTTGTTTTAAGAGTGTTTTGTGTAGTTAAACCAAAATGTCCTGCTTGACAACGTTGTGATTGCTTGATCTTAGTGGGCGCACAAGAGGAGATCTTACTTCCTATCCGTGTTGGCAAATTTGGTTCAGATCTTCTTCTTGTGAGTTGTTTGAATTCGAATCATGAGAGGTTAGTACTAGCCTTCTTTCACATCATTCGGTGTGCTTTCATATGTTGTTCTACTTATGCGGTAGTGTTGCTTGATTTTAGTGAACTCCACAAATGGAGACAAGACTTCCAATCTGTATGTGCACCGTAATATCCCATTGAGGTAAGATAAGGATATTTCACAACTGTTGGCCTGTATTTTGCCATTTTCATCAGAAAATTAATGTCATTGTTTAGTGCTATACTTGTGCTCCTAATTGACATGCCAAATCTTACATTGAAGGCAAAGCTTGCATTATTGAACCAAGTGATGAAGGGGAAGAACAAGCGGAAGAAAACACAAATCAACTCCGGTCTTTGTAATGAAGCCTTTGGGCTGTGATGACACAAGTAATGATATAGTTTTGCATCTTAATTTATTGATATGGCTAGAGCGAGCAATTGTTTTGCCACTGATTTGATGCCACTCTTAATTTAATACGTAATTATCTCTACTTGTGCAAACAGGGATCTTCTTTGAAGATACCATATATTTTAGTGGTAATGCACAAGAAGATGTTGGAAACATTACACTAATCGAGGAGTATATAGTAAGCATGGCCACCACAGTAGATAGCAACAGATGGTTCCGGAGAAGGGTCTTCATCTGTATGCTCTACACAATAAGCCTCGACAAAGGTTGGTACTCTCCCACTAATTTCATCCATATGATTGAGCTTTGTCATCTCTATTGGTGTTGTGCTACGGTTTAGATACTATCATGAAAAAGTAGTATTGTCCTTGAGAAGTGCTTCATCGTGTTGTTTTAAATATTTCCTTTCCTTTTTCGAGCAAGCAGGGGATGCTAGCATTTAGTTGTCCTCTTGTCTTTGCACAATAGGATCATCTTCCTCTGAAGAAGAATATGGAGTGCGTGAAGTGACTAGTTACGATTATGCGGGATGAAGAAGCCACATCTATCTTCTCATCGAAGGAAGCGAGTTGAAGGATGGTTACATTACTCCCCACAATACCAAACTAACTTCAGCTCGGAAGGGTGACAAATCTCCATTTTTTTCTTTGTGATCTTGTGAGTACAATGTTGTTCTAGGATTCTTTCTGGTGAGTTCCATTTTTCTAAAGTGTGCTCTACATGGACCTGTAGGTGCTGTTTAAGCTGTCAATTCATAGTGCAGTTTGCTTTATACAAATCACTTTTTTGTATTTGTGCAAATAGGGTGCTCGACTTGATTTCAATGGGAGCGCACAAAATGTTCATGAATACATTGAATCATTCATTTCCACCACAAGAAAGGAGGTGCCGATAAGTTCAGCGTTGTAACATATAAGGCGAAATCATACAAGCTACTGCTGAATTTGGTTGATTTTGGTGGAACTATACAAAAAGAACAGCTGGTTTATTTAGTACGAGTGCCATGTCAATGTCTGAGGCGATGGCAAACCACCCATTCCACAATCATAGGCATTTGATATTTTGGAATGGGACAACCTTGTCAAATTTTGCTCATTGATTTTAGCAAGACATCGTTTGATATTTTCTAATGGGGCGCCCTTTCTTTGTCGTGCGTCGATCAATGTTTTCTTTATTCTTTAGTTGTGAAGTAAATATTGCCTCGACATGTGAGTCTTGAGATGCATAATCATCGATTGTTTTGAATGTTCTCTATGAATTGCCAGCCACATGTGTTTGATTGCAATGTCTGAAGCGCTAAAAGCTGCTCAAACTCTTTGTACTCATACATTTCCTTTTTACTTTGCACATTGTTGCATAATTGTTTCTATAAGATTGGTAAAAGTAGAGATACTTTGACTATAGACAAAACTTGTATGCGGACTAGAAAGGACGGGAGGAGTACATGTGGCTACTGCAAGCGAGGTGATCACCCTCGGAATAATGCTAATACGTATTGTTTTGCATGTTCATCCAATGCCGGTGATCTGAGAATTGAACTAATCGAAATAAATTCATTCATACGGTCGGTTTCATATAAACATTCAGATTTCATTACATTTCATACATTCTTCAACTAAAAGGGGTGTCTTTGGAGGTATAATTAATTAACGAAGCTACCCACAATGTCCGCAGGCGAGCGAAGCTTGATGACTTAGCTGCAGTGCGATTCGCGTATGGCGACATGTGGCTGTTGGGCCCGTGTCAATCAACCAACTACACAGCGATTAAGTAGAAACAGCGTTCTTCTCCAACCTGACTCTCCGACTCACGTCGCTACCAAAAGCTAACCGGCCGTCAATGGTCAACCCGCCTAGCTTGGCTTCAGGGAGGTAGCGGTGGCCTTACTTGGACCCAGCGGCGGCGACCTAGCGTGTTCTACTCTTCCTCGTTTTACGTGTGAGTGCGGCCTCGGCTGGCGTGCGGGAGGCGGGGCCTCGGCGGGCCGCGCGATATCCTCTGTCTTGTTGCGATGGCGGCGCCTCGGTGGAGCAGTGGAAGTCCTTTCCCTCGTTGCCGGTAGGGTGGGGCCTCGGCTGAGCCGGCGATGTCCTCTGCCTCGTTGTTGGCGGGGCGGGGCCTTGGCGGAGCAGGGCCTCGTCGACGCCAGCGGAGCGGGCACTCGTCGGGCCGGCATTGTCTCTGCCTTGTCCTCGGTCTCGCCAAAGCGATTGCCTCGCGCTTCGCCGCCCACTTTGTAGCGGCCGCAGCCCCGTCACCGCATGCGGTACCGCCCGGCCTTCGGCGGCCCTCGCGGCGGGCGGTATGGTCGAGCAGCGCCTCCTGCTCCGCCCGCTCCATGGCGATCTGCTCCTCTGCCTGCAAGTGCTCCTCAAGGAGATGGTGGTTGTAGGCGGCGGCGGTCTGCGCCTCTGGGCCTACTCCTCATGCATCGCCTCACCGTGTCCATATATTGAGCACGAGCCTCGCCGATGGTCATGGTGCAATGCACCGGCGAGATGGCAGCGGAGAGGGGTTGGCGCGGATAAATCGACTACCATGTTCTCCATTGATGCGTTGTCGTCCTCCGGTTGCCTACGGGGCAGCGGTCGGCGGCAATGGCTGCCATCTCCTTGTGGTCCGTCGTGCCGTCCCGAAGAGTCTTTGGGCGAGAGGAAGCCATGGTGGTCGATAGTGGTGTGGGCGGGAGAAAGGGAATGAAGCGGATAGCTGCGGCTATGGCGCGCGAGCGATTTATATAACAATGGTGGGCGGCGGAGGGGCGGATGTGTGGCGCGGAGTAGCCACCTCTGCAACAACGTATCATTAATGTGGGCGGAGATGGGCCAGATGAACGACACTTGTGTCGTTTGAAAGCGAGCAATCGCTTTGCCGGGAAGAAATGGCGGGTAATTGTATTATTTGAGCGAAAGCCTTGTGGCGAGATGACTTTACTTGGAGAGGATGACAATGGGGACCCACAGGGGCCATAGCCTCACGTCTTAAGTGCCTCCTTATTCTATATATATATATATATATATATAATTTTTACTTCCTCTGGTTTCGACATCACGGTCCCACACCATTGTCAACCTATGTAGTCAATAAGCGAGAGAATTTCACAAGAAGCGGCCGGCAATTTGGGACCAAGCAGCTCGGCGGTATGTTGTGTTTTTGAGGTGTGAGCAACTGCGAGTTTTTCGATGTTTAGCCGGATATTAATTTTCTCCTCGAACAACAACGAAAATCTCGCTGCGGTATTAACTAGGCGGGCTATGGCCCGTCTAGCCCGAGCAGAATATCCAGCCAGATATTAATTAATTTTCAATTTGAAAAGGGCTAGCCACTATACTTTTTAGGAATACCCGAGCAAGGTCAAGTTGTTATTCTCCACTTGTTGGTGCAAATCTTTCCTAGGAGGGATGCATTAGGCTTAACAAGAAAATGGGCTTTAATAAATAATAAATGGGATGTAATTATAAAAAGCTGAAGTAACTATAAAAATGCACCAAACACGTAATTACTTTATAAAATATTATTTTGGTATTGAAAATTTTAATTTCATTAATTGTTCTTGACTTAATGTTTCATTGGATTTTTACGTAATATAAATTTATATTGAAATTGTATTTAATCTGAATAGAAATTTCGGGATAAAAATATTTGGATCCCATCAAAATGTGGGAAATTTTATTGAATTCTGTTTTGAGCGGTTGGTTGAAATGGGCTATACTTTTAACAAGCGTAAATGGGTTGTAGTAAATTCCATTAGAATTCAAAATGGGCTACACATTCTTAAAAATCTCAAATGGGCTATAAGTTCTCGCCACACACTTGTGGCCTTACTAAGTTAGCGTGTCCCCTAAAAAAAAAGAGTTGGCGTATGCAAGGCTTTGTCAACTTATAGTCGACACACGGTTCTAGCATGAGTGGCATTTGGATGTCCATCCAACGGATCCGTGCTTCTTCTTCAATCTCGGATATTCTAGCTTCACCCTTGGAAAAATGATTCCTCCCCCGACATCTAGGGCGCACCATTTCGGAAGCTGACATGTGGACCTACTAAGTTGACGTACCAAGGGCTTTGTCAACTTAGTCAATATAAATGATTCTAGCTGCAGTGATCGTACGATGTCCATCCAACGACCGTCATGCTTTTTCAACCTCTAGTCTTCTTGCTCCAGCCGCCCAAAGTAGCGCCGGTCCGTGCTTTGCTCCTGCCTCCGTGGTAATTTGTCTTTGTGGAGGCATCACGCCCTACTACTCCCACGCTGGCGAGGCCATCCCTCCACTCACCCACCCCTGTTATTCTGCGGCGGTAACCTCACACGCGGCCGAACGATGAACCCTCGTACTCCTCTCGCGTGGGCATCCACTGCGCGTCTTCCCGGTTCCCGTCGTCCCTTCCTAGGCCTCGCCGTCGCCCCCACCGTGGTGCTCTCGGCTGGCGTGGTCGGCGTGGTCAAGAATAACTTCCATCGGACGTGGAATGTGCGTGGAGAGGTGACAGTGGCTCCACGGCATAACAAGGAAGTGCCTCCTTATTGCGGAAAATAATGATTCCTCCACCGGACGGTGGGACCACCGGACGGGCCCTTTGTATTTTGCGAAAAAGCGTTTCCCCACTAGCTGCGGGACCCACCGGCTACATCTTCGCATGCAAGGAAGTGCGTCCGAAAAAAAAAAATTCGCCCCATTGTTTGGGACCCACCGGCTACATCTTCGCGCGCAAGGAAGTGCTTGCGGTCGGGACCCACTGGTCGAAGCGTCGTGGCGTTGTCATTCAGTGTGACGTGTGCGTACATACTAGTCGATGTAAGCGGGCGCAGCGTCGTAGTAGAGTCGCGCGTGTCGTAGTAAGCGCGCCGTGTCGTAGTGGCGTGCCGTAGCATGTACGTCGCGTCGTCTGACGATGTGCAAAAACAAAATCTGACCCGTATGTGTACATCTGGCGGGGTCTCTAACGCCTACTCGTGCATACGTGCGGTCGAGGCTCGTGTACATGGCTGGGTCGGAGCGGAGAAAGCAGCGTCGTCGTCGTGTTCATGGGAGCCAACCGGTGGGTCGGAGCGGAATCGTCGTCGAGTTCATCGGGAGGCTTGGATGGAATAAGCGATGGAAGCGAGGCTGGCGTGCCGCGAAATGGAGAAGCGGCCTTGTGTTCGACCGGCCACGTTGAAATGGGATCTGTTCATCGGGAGGAGTGCGGCGTCTGCAAAAGCAGAAGAAATGGACCTCCTACGGTCGAAGCAGGGGTCCTCTTGATCGGGAGAGGTGTGGCATACCGCCAAAGCAGACGAAATGAACTTGTCTTGGGCCTTCTACGGTGAAAGCAGGGGGTCTGTTCGCCGGAAGGGTGTGGCGTGCCGCAAAACGGGACTCCACGGGGATATTGTTCATCTCCACCGTCGACCTCCTCCAGCCTCCACGGGCTACTGTTCATCCACCTCGACCTCCTCCAGCCTCCACGGGCTCATGTTCATCCAGCCTCCACCACGCGCTACTCCACCGGCTACTGTTCAACCAGCCCTCTCCACGGGCTCCTGTTCAACCACCCCTCCACGGGCTACTGTTCATCCATGCCTCCACCGTCTACTGTTCATCCAGCCCTCCACGGGGTCATCCTGTTCATCCAGCCCTCCACGGGGTCCTGTTCATCCAGTCCCAAGCAGCTCGTCGTCGAGTCTGTTCATCTAGAAGAGCAATGCTACGAGGTCCTGTTCATCCACCCCACCGCTCCTTTGTTCATCCAAACCCCCCATAACCTCTGTTCATCCAAACCCCCTACAACACTCCTTTGTTCATCCAGGCGGCATTGATCGGCTTCAGTTAGCAGCAGTAGTGAAGGAATCGCTCGATTGCTCGGGTTCAATAACATGTAGCCTGCAGTACAATTGCTTGGGTTCAGTTAGAGCCCAACGCCTCGCTTCGGGTTGATTAGAACCAGCGCCTACGCACATCTTGCGTCGTGTCTGAGAGAAACACACATCGCTCAGCCCCTGACCTCCCACCGTAATCGGGAACTCGCCAAAATTTTCCTCGCCCTCGCTTCTACCATGGTTTTTTCCGTCATGGATGGCCCAAAGAATGTCATGCAGCTGCGTCTCCGGCCCGCCCAAGACGAAAAGCCCATTTTCTATCATGATTTTTTGTCATAGAAGTAGGAGCCCACCACATCTATGATGATACCGGGTTTTGTCATAATTATCGTCATAGAAGTGTCATAAGTATGACAGAAAAAATTTCGTTCGGCCCAAAATGTCACGGATGTGTCTTTTTTTTGTAGTGATGGTGCTATTTTGAACACAGTGTGGAAAAGGATAGTAACATTGTGCCCTCTCTCTTTTTCTCTCATTTATTATTATTATTTTCTCTTTTTCTTTTCTTTTTGGGATCTTTGGCCTCCTTTTTTTTTGGGCTCTTTGGCCTCTTTTTATTTTGAAGTCCGGAGTGTCATCCCGACTTGTGGGGGAATCATAGCCTCCATCATCCTTTCCTCAAATGGGACAATGCTCTAATAATGATGATCATCACACTTTTATTTACTTACAGCTCAAGAATTGCAACTCGATACTAGAACAAAGATATGACTCTATATGAATGCCTTGGCGGTGTCAGGGATGTGCAATGATCTAGCGTGACATGTATAAAAATATGAGCGATGGCCAAGCCACAAATACCATGCCAACTATTTGATCATGCAAAGCAATATGACAATGATGGTGCGTGTCATAATAAGCGAACGATGGAAGTTGCATGGCAATATATCCTGGAATGGCTATGGAAATGCCATAATAGGTAGGTATGGTGGCTGTTTTGAGGGAATGTATAAGGTGGTTTAATGCACCGGCAAAATTTGCGTGGTACTAGAGTGGCTAGCAAAGGTGGAAGGGTGAGAGTGCGTATAATCCATGGACTCAACATTAGTCATAAAGAACTCACATACATATTGCAAAAATTTATTAGCCCTCAAAACGAAGTACTAATACGATTCTCTTAAGGGGATAGATTGGTAGGAAAAGACCATCGGTCGTCCCTGGCCGCCACTCATAAGGAAGACAATAAAAATAAATCATGCTCCAACATCATCACATAACGTAAGACCGTTTGTGCATGCTTTGGGAATCACAAACCTTAACACAAGTATTTCTATCAACCCACAATTACCAACTAGCATAACTCTAATATCACCATCTTTATATCTCAAAACAATTGCAAGTAATCAAACTTCTCATATATTCAATGATCTACATGAAAGTTTTATTATGTCCCTCTTGAATACCCATCATATTAGGACTAAATTCATAACCTAAGAAAATTGACATACTATTTGTAAGACTCTAAATATAATATAATTGAAGCATGAGAGTTCATCAATTTCTTCAAAATAAAAGCACCACCATGCTCTAAAAGATATAAGTGAAGTACTAGAGCAACTGCCTAGCTCAAAAGATATAAATGAAGCACATAGAGTATTCTAATAAATTCACGATTAATGTGTGGCAAACTAAAAGAAAAGACTCATATAATACAAGACGCTCCAAGCAAAACACATATCATGTGGTGAATAAAAATATAGCCTCAAGTAATTTTCCGATGGATTGAAGACAAAAGAGGGGATGCCATCCGGGGCATCCCCAAGCTTAGATGCTTGGTTGTACTTGAATATTACCTTAGGTTTCCTTGGGCATCCCCAAACTTAGGCTCTTGCCACTCCTTATTCCGTAGTCCATCAAAACTTTACTCAAAACTCGAAAACTTCACAACACAAAATTCAACAGAAAACTCATGAGATCCGTTAGTGAAACAAAGCAAATAACCACTTTTAGGTACTGTTGTAAACTCATTGCAATTTTATTTTGGTGTTATATCTACTGTATTCTAACTTCTCCATGGTTAATACCCCCCGATACTACCCATATATTCGTCAAAATAAGCAAACAACGCATAATGGAAGCAGAATCATCAAAAGCAGAACATACAGTAGTAATCTAGACTTTAGCCAAACTTCTGTAACTTCCAAAATTCTAAAAATTAGCATAACAGAGAAATTTCTATATCAATATTGTGAAAAAATTCAGAGTTTTATTGCGCTCTAGTGAATTTTATTTTGACAATTCTGCTACTGAGACATAAGAGTTGCTATTTTTAGCAAAATCAAATCAACTATCACCATAGATCTCCCAAAGGTCTTACTTGTCACCAACACTAATTAAAACACTAAAACACAATTATTACATAACTAGTATTGTGTATTTATTCAAGAAAAGAAGAAAAACAAAAAACACAAATAAAATTGGGTTGCCTCTAACAAGCACTATTGCAAACACCCTAGCTAGGCATATTGCATAGATCTCGGTATTGTCATCTTTGGTATGTGGCAGTAAGTAGCCCTCATAATAGATTCATATGCTAAATTAATTTTCTTTCTTGAAAGTGTTCCATGGCCTTCCTTAGCGGAAATTGAAATCTAATGTTTCCTTCTTTCATATCAATAATTGCACCAATAGTTCTAAGGAAAGGTCTAGCAAGAATAATAGGGCATGAAGGATTGAAATCTATATCAAGCACAATAAAATCTAAGGGCACACAATTCCTATTTTAAACAATAAGAACATCATTAATCCTTCCCATAGGTCTCTTAATAGTGGAATCCGCTAGATGCAAATTCAAAGAACAATCATCAAGTTTATGGAAACCTAGCACATCACATAAAGTTTTTGGAATTATGGAAACGCTAGCACCCAAATCACACAAAGCATTACACTCATAATATTTAATATTAATCTTAATAGTAGGTTCCAATCATCATAAAGCTTTCTAGGGATTGGAACTTCCAACTCAAGTTTTTCTTCAAATGATTTCATCATAGCATCAACAATATGTCTAGTAAAAGCCTTATTTTGATTATAAGCATGAGGCGAATTAAGCATGGATTTCAACAAGGAAATACAATCAATCAAAGAACAATTGTCATAATTAATGTCCTTGGAATCCAAAAGAGTGGGTTCATTACTGCTTAAAGTTTTGACCTCGCAAATCCCACTTTTATCAAAAAAATTCATTAAGATCTTCACCCTCCAAATTATTGGGACGCCATCTACCTAAAGATGACTCATCTCCAGTCCCTTCTTTATAAAGTTTTATATTAGAAAACAAAGATTCAATAGGAGTCACACCAATCACTTTAAGATCTTCATTATTATCATCACAAAAACTAGAAGAACAATGTTTTTTCTAGCCAATCTCTCTTAGCATGCATGCTAGCTGTTCTCTCTCTACTTTCATTAATAGAAATTTTAATAGCTTTCAGAGGCTCATTAATATCAATCTTGGGTGGCATAGATCTAATCTTAAAATAATCAATCTCATGAGAAATTCTATCAACGTTTCTAGCCAAATCATCAATCTTAAGCACTTTTTCTTCTACCATAGCCTCGGAAATCTTTTGAGAATTAATGAAATATTTTAATATTATTCTCAAGATCAGAGGGTATCTTATTATAATTTCCATAAGAATTGTTGTAGGAATTACCATAATTATTAGAGGAATTACTAGGAAAGCGGCCTAGGATTAAAATGGCCTCTATACATGTTATTACCAAAATTGTTACTACCGACAAAATTCACATCCATAGATTCATTATTATTCTCAATCAAAGTGGACAAAGGCATATCATTAGGATCAATAGGAGCACTTTTACTAGCAATCAATTTCATAAGTTCATCCATATTTCCACTCAAAGTATTAATTTCTTCAATCGCATGCACTTTTTACTAATAGATGATCTTTCGATATGGCCTTTGAGGAGTAAGTGGCCATAATATTATCTAGCAGTTTAGTAGCTTCTCTAATGTAATTTCCATAAAAGTACCACCCACAATGAGTTTAAAAATGTCTAGATGCAAAATTTAATCGGCATAAAATTTTTGTATGATCATCCATAAACTTAAACCATGAGTAGGGCAATTCCTTACCATCAATTTCTTCCTCTCCCAAGATTGTGCAACATGTTCATGATCAAGTTGCTTAAAATTCATTATATCGTTCCTAAGGGATATGATCTTAGTGGGAGGAAAATATTTGAAAATAAAAGCATCTTTATACTTATTCCATGAATCAATACTATTTTTAGGCAAAGATGAAAACCAAGGTTTATACGATCTCGTAGTGAGAGCGGAAATAGCTTCCATTTAACAATAACATTCACATCTTTTTTTTCTTTTGCATATCACACAACTCAAGAAAGTATTTTAGATGGGATGCAACATCTTCATTAGGACTACCGAAAAATTGTCCTTTCATAACAAGATTCAACAAAGAGGCATTAATTTCATAAGATTCCGCACCATGGCGGGGAGCATCAGTACTAATAAAATCATTATTATTAGTGTTGGAAAAATCACACAACTTAGTATTTTCTTGAGACATCTTGACAAAGCAAGCAATTTAGCACAAGAGCAAACAAAAAGCAAACGACGAAAAGAAGGCGAATAAAAGAAAAATATTTTTGTGTTTTTTTGAAAACATTTTAAAGTCGGGGAGAGGAAAACTAGAGGCAAATGGCAAATAATGTAAGTGCAAGAGATGAGAATTTATGATAGGTACTTGGTAGGCTAGATGTAGATACTCCCGACAATGGCCTTGAAATTTTTCATGCTACTTCTTGAGCTTGCGTTGATTTTTCCTTGAAGAGGAAAGGGTGATGCAGACAAAGTAGATATAAGTATCTCCTCGAGTTAAGAACCAAAGTATCAATCCAGGTGGGAGGACCACACAAGTCTCAATTGATGCACTGCATAAACTAACAAACACTTGCACACAACATGAAAAAGGGTTGAAAATACCAAAAATATCGAAAGAATCGGTGAGAGGAAGATTATCGACTATAAAAGTTTAACCTAAGGCCCATTGATTTCGACTAAAGTTTATTACAGCTTACTTGCGATATATATGGGGATGACGGACGAGATCTTTGGAGTAGCAAAGCGGCGCCGACGGCCGGATGCTGCAGTGGATTCGAAGGCGGCTGCAATCGATCGATCGCCCGAAGCAGCCGGCAGCGCCTCGCTATTCTCGCTCGAAATTGTGGAACACGGCGCCTAGCTTAGCGAGTAGGCCTGCCTTGTTTTCTTTATCTAAATTTCTACAAAGAGGGCCAAACAGTGTGGTGTACAAGTATTGGGCTAACTGGGCCCTACTACCTTTTATCGGAACGACCGGCCACAAGAGTTTCTCTCGATCGTGAATCACGAAACGGCAACGCACCCAGCAGCCGGCATACCAGAACGGTTTAGCCGATTTTGTCTCCATCGGGGCCACCCGATTTTGGGGGCCCTGTATGATCGCACATCTCGCACACCCTTCTGAACGGGCCTGCAAACAAGGTAGTTGGAGATGGCTGATCCAAAGAATACACGAGCATAATCACGGTCCACGGGTGCTCCAGCTACTGCAGAACACCATCTTCTTCCAGATCCACCTCCACAAGCTCCGCGTCATCATCATAGCACTCTCCTCCACCGAGCTCCTCTGGTCCTTCCCCGTCTCGTCCTTCGTGCTCGCGACCCATAAATGTCGTGCCCGTCGTCCCTGTCGTCTTGAACTGGTCCCAGATCACCAACGTCTTCAGCCTCGGGTTGACTCGTGTAGCAGCCTCGGATCCCCTGGAGGGAGGCTTCGGGCGAGCAGCATCCACAGAGGAAGACCCTTATACGCCCCATAAGCCACCAGGTTCTGCTTGGTCACCACCAGCATCTCGCCCGAGTTGTGCGAGGCCGTTGACATGGTAGCAGGCAGCATGTCCATAGTAGACTCAGGAGTGCAATCTGGCGGCTTGTGGTGTGCCCTTGGTTGCCTCTGCAAAACACTAGATCGGTTTTTTGTAGCCGGGAGCATGTACTTCCTTATGTAAAGGGGCTAGGGCACCTGGAGTCCGATCGGTGACTACAAGATCACGGGGCCCATCAGACCCTGACGATTGCTTGGCGGACTGGGCCGCAGTGGTTCCGACTGCCCGCTTGGAAACGGGAGTAGAGGAGATGGCACACATGGCGGTAGCGACGGCATTTCCTAAGCGGCATATGGCGCCCTTAAAGAGACAACCCGTGCAGGCGCACACCCTCTCCCATTGGGCGGCCCATTTCCTTTACTTTTTACGTCGGCAAAAATTTCGCTAGAGAGGTGGGATTCGAACAGGAGGGAGAACCGTATCGCCCACAAGCCACTAGGTTACCTTGGTCACCCTGACATCTCGCCCGAGTTGTGCGAGGCCGTCGACATATAGTGACAGCGGGTCCATAGTAGACTCGGGAGTGCAATCTGGCGGCTTGTGGTGTGCCCTTGGCTCCCTCGCAAAACACTAGATGGGTTTTTGTGGCAGGAGCATGTACTTCCTTATGTAAAGGGGCTAGGGCACAGAGTCCGATCGGTGACTACAAGATCACGGGGCCCATCGGACCTGACGATCGCTTGGCGGGTGGGCATGATGGTTCATTGCCCGCAGGAGCAGGGAGTAGAGGAGATGGCACACATGGCGGCGTGGTGGCATTTCCTAAGCGTATAAGCGCCTTAAGAGACAACCCGTGCAGGCGCACCCCCTCTCCCATTGGGCGGCCCATTTCCTTTACTTTTACATCGGCAAAAATTTAAGCTAGAGAGGTGGGATTCGAACACAGGACTTCCTTTGTTTAGCGTGAATGCAGCGACCAACCAACCACCCTCATCTAGTGTGACTGGTTCCATCGTTTTTTCTGTTGTCTTCTTTCCTCTTTCTTCTTTTTCTGTATTCATCTTTTTTTCTTTTTCTCTATACCTTTTCTCAAAAAATCGTGAACTTGTTTTCTGTAATATCCGTTGAACATTTTGCGATATCCGTTGACATTTTCTTAAAATAAGCTGAATATTTTAAATAATACAGATGAACTTATTTTAATATCGATGAACACTTTAAAAAATAGGAATATATCGCTGAAGAATTTTTGGACACGTACTGAACATTTGTGAAAATCGTTGAACAATTTGTGAATACACATTGAACATTGTGTAATATATACTGAACAAAATCAAGAAACATAGTGAACAATTGTATACTCATTGAATAACCAAAACCAAAATAGAAAATAATAATATCCTGAACATTTTTATATCCATTGAACATTTTAAATAATACGATGAACATTTTGAAACAACATGAATATATGTGTTCAACAATTTACGCATTCAACATTTAGTAAAAACGTTGAAAAATTTCATAATATATGATGAACATTTTTATAATACACGATGAAAATTTTTATATGCAAAGGTGAACAATTTTCATAATATACAATGAACATTTTCTTAATACAATGAAACTTTATGTAATACGGTGAATATAAATTTACCAAATTGAGAAATAGTTCATCAATTGTGAAAAAAATCAAGAATTAAAATAAAACCGTCGAACCAGGAAGAAGAAAAACGAAAAAAGAAAAAAGAAAAGTGAAAAGAAGTAAAGAAGGAAACAATGTTAGAATTTTCGTGTGAGAACTGGTGGCCGGTTGGTTTGTGCGTGCTAATCCAAACCTGAGGTCGCGTGTTTGAGTGCAACAAGATCCGCATTTTGTTCGTTTTGGAAAACGGAAAATAAATAGATGGGCTGGCCCATGGGAAACCCTAGCATAGCGGGCCACAACCAAACTTGGTGGTGTAGGTAGTTCTTACCCATGATAACCTTGCTAAGCGTAACTGTCATGGCAGCAAAAAAAATATTGTTTTTCTGATCATGAGGAGACAATTGATCATGTATTTTTGTCATGTCCGTTTACTACATTGATCTGCCGTATGATTCATGTTACGTAAAATTTAGCACCACCTGAGTATTTCAAATCTGTTTGGCTGGTTAGGTGCCATTCATCATTTGTTGAAGGCGCAAATCCATGTGGGATTTTGTGCCATTCTTTGGGCATTATGGAATTGCTAGAATGATTTCTTCTTGAACAGGTCATCTTCTCCCAATTTCTTGTAGGCTATCTACAGAGCTACAACTTTAATCCGTTTGTGGCCATCACTGTAGTGTGTGGATGTGTGGGCGATAATGGCCTTTGGGTGCAACCGACTGGAAATGATTGCGTTGAACTAGTTTGGCTAGCGAGCCACTCGTAGACTAGGTGGGTGAGCTATGTAATCTTGGGTTCGACTGCTTGTGGTCATGTTTTTTCGTTTATTTGTTTTACTTTGGAGCCTCATGACTTGAAATTATTTCATGCTTAATGATCTGGTTGTGTGCATCATGTGATGTAGAGGCCGGGGTACTCCCCTTTTCAAAAAGATGCCTCTTGGTCATCTAGGAGATCTGACACCAAGCTAAGTGCTTGCGTGCGGATAGAGTCATGGGCTTGCGGATGACTCCCGTGGCAGCCACCTATCCCCTAGATATGAATATTTTTGTTGTTTCCAACATGCCAAACATGGCCCTTTTTAAGTAGCTCGGAGCCGTGCTAAATGTTGTGACAGGTTGCCAAGGAATTTCTTTTAAAAAGGTGTCCTCAATGCGTCCTATCGGGTTTTCAACACCTGCACACAAAGACCATTAGGCTTGGTTAAAAGTCTCCATGCTTGTCGAGCAACCAAAGTTTTGGTTAAAAGCACTCTAAAATCTCTGAACCCCAACCCACCTTTCATCTTGTGCACCATGATGCTAGACCATGACTTCCGGTGAGTTTTCCTCTTCCCTTTCGATGCACCCCACCAAAAATTCTGAACCATTCTATTGAGATTACCACCTTTGGCATGTGAAGTTTAAAGACCCCCCTAATTACCACACCTTTGGCATGTGAAGTTTAAAGACCCCCTCCTAATATAGGTTGGAATGGTTAGTGCAACTACTTTAATCATCATTTATTTTCATGCAAGCAAAGAATGTCACCCGTGCAATGATGCGTTTGCTTAGCACACTTGGATATTTTAAAATTTCCCTCTCAACAGTCACCCTTCCAGAGTTGTCATGCCAAAGTATTTCTCCTCAAAAGTTGTCATCTGGACTTGCAAGGCAACATGTACAATCCGGGTTGTGCTCCAAGCAGTCCTTCCCAAACATGATGCTACACTTGGATGGATTGATAAGCTCGCCGGTTGCACTCTCATATGTACTGATTATGTTTCCAACCTCATTTACCTCAGTTGTGTCTGCCCTAAAGAACAACAATCATCTATGAACAACACCCCAGGAGCTCTTCCCCACACCTTGGGGGCGGGGAGGGTGGAAGTGCCTTTTTTCTTCTCCATCATCCAGCAACAATGGTGGAGAATATCAAGTTGAGATCGGGGCTTTCATGTCAAATGGTCAACATGTACGACAAAAGTGTTCTTGCTACAAAATTAATATAAAGTTTTGCATTTTTTATGGTCAATCTGTTTGAGATAGCTTGTGTTTTATGTTGTGAGTGAACTTCGTTTTCTTCTATTTAGGTCATTTTGCACCATGTGTTATGTCTGTTCACCACATTAGAAATTAGAGAAACATGCCATAGGAACCATACCGGCATGTGTTTTATTCCATAATATCGACAACATAGTATTGAACTAACCCACATGCATCGATTGCCTAAACTAGTAGTTAAGTTGGTCTCTAGATAAAACACCTCATTCTCTAAGGCACAAGCGAGCGGAGAGGCAACGATTAACTATCAAGGCGCGGATTAGCACTGAAGGTTGTCCTGATTGGTGTCTTTGAAGGGACCACCCTGTTAAATATACAAGTTAAAATTATTTGGTCTTGTCAACATGCAAAAAAATGTGAATCAGGAGCGGGATATCAAACACGATAGCAAGGCCTCTCATGTATATGCCGCTGGAGCTCAAAGCAATAATAGCGCCACTAACCTGTAATGCACATAAATGAAAGTATCTTTTAGACATTTATTCTTACAGTATCATGAGTAAAATCCATGCATGACAAATAAACATTCTGGTGGTCAACATAAAAGCGGAAAAAATTCTTCAAAAACACATTATAGTTATTAGATATCTTGTAAAGAATGACATAATAGCTAGAGATTTTAGATCACAACTTTTTTCAGCTTATTTTGTGATTATCAACATTAGAAAAATAATACAAGAGTGTGAACATTAGGTAGCTCTTAGATTTATCAACGTAAGATATATCTACAGGAAAACTGAGTGGGCCACACACATACAAGTCGATGTCCACATGATAAGTACAAGGACGGATACACATAATTATAGCAAAGTAAAATATGTAACACAACAGAAGATATAATGGATTGAGATTATCACCTCCACAAACTCAATAAAAGCTGTCTGAGTGGCATGGTTGTTATGACCCAAAAGCCTTACATGAGAAACCTATAATCCATTGAAACAAGGATACAAATGTATTATACTTGTTTTTTATTTTGCAAAAGTTAAAAAATTAACACAATTATATATGACATTTTTGTTGAGTTTCCTAACCGAGCCAAAATATATGCGGAAGAAGTCCTTTAGCTCAGAGGCAGTGACCTATATGTAAAATTTAAAAGTAAAGTATTAACACTAAAACACAACATGTGCAAACAAATCCTTAGGCTATACACAACATATGTTCAATATTAGTGCAATATACTGTCTTGAAGACCTCTCCTTTTCATCTTGAGACTGCAATAATATTGAACATTTTTTTACATGGTATTGCCATCTAAGAATCACTTAAGATTAAAGGATGTTTATGTTGTACATACCTGAGGAAGAAACAAATGCTTGATAGGCGCGATTGCAGTCCTAGAAGGTTCTACCTTCAGAGGCGAAGTCCTATAATGATCCCATCAAGATGCAGCGCAACAACTGCATCCTCTGAAAATGTGTTAATGTTGGCTTTAGGTCTTATTTGTGAACTGCATTCTATAGTGATTTTTGATGAAAGTCAATATTTCAGCATGTGATATGGTAACAACTAACCCTGATGCTGAAACTCTATGAATGCGAAGCGAAAACCAGAAGTGGGGTCTCCACTAAGACGGCAATCTACAACCTATTGAGAAGAGTAAACAATGTTTTAGTCACATTGCTTATGTAATGGTACATAGCACTTACATTTATTTTCTTGTGTGGTGGAGAAGGGAACTAGAAACTTTTAAACTATTTATGTTAATGACATAACTACATGAAAATAGGAAGAACATCACCCAAATATGCTCAACACATTACCTCACCACAACCAATTGATCAAATGAAAAAGTCCATTAGTTTGATCAAAACAATTAGATGATGATGTTAAACATGCTAATTAGATGCAATGTCGATAACGTGAAAAAATATTTTGCTAAATAGCCATGTCCCATGCACGAGTACATTCTCATACCCCCAAGACGAATCCACACATAAAATGATTTTTTTTCATCAATCACAATTGGCCACATCGAGTTCACCCGTCTATTTCAGCTCGCACATGCATACATTACAAAATTAAAGCTTCCTCGCAGTACACCCTCACCCAAAACCCTCCACAATAAAAGCCTAGATATAGCAAGCTATCTACAAGCTCCGAGTTCCATATATGATTTACAACAATATTGACATAGAGAAATAGGCTATAGCAATTAAATTGCTAAACTAAACTAAGACTTTTCTGAGATATATAATACATAAATATGCAAATAAAAGTAATATAGCCATCAATGTGTCAAGCATCTGAACTTTTTGCTGAGAAAGTCAAACATGTGATCTGATCGATGAAGAGCATAACCCACATGATCTTGTATTCTAAAAAAACTACATTGTAAATATAGCAATCTGTTCAAGACTATGCATATTTTTATCATGTTTAGAAGAGTGGGAATTAGACATACGACTCCGCATATCCCAAAGAGCCCAGCCAACATTTCTTCAGTGACCTGAAACAAACAAATGTCACATCCAAAAGTGATGCATTACGTCAGATTTGCAAGTTACAAGAAATATCACTTCTATTGCACATGGAAATAGCATTAATTCTTACAGTGTGATCAATATCACCAACATAAACTGTTCTTCTCACAAACTCTGCATCGTGGATCCTTTGAACCCGGTAAGAATACCTGGTCCTTCCCTGTTGTGAGTAGTTCCTAATCCTCTGTAAAAATGTGTAATCCATCAAATTACCAAACGAGTAATGATACAACGTCAAATTTGAAGAACAATATAACTAGGATGGCTCAGAAAATAACATTGTAGCCAATGTTGAACTGTGTTGCATAGTTGAAATGATCAGAAACGTTTCATAAATCAAAAAGAGAGGGATGTTTGAAGCGGCTAAGAATTACATACACCATATTGCTCAAAAAGAAAAATAATTGATCTGCTTTAGATATGCCAGAAAAAAAAGGCAAACATGACATGGGCTAAAACATGGAAGAAACAAGCTTAGGTGAGACTCAAGCACAATCAATAATGAAAATTTAAGAAAATTATCATCAAGGTCTTGAGCGGATCAACTATGATCTGTCCACTTGGTAGAATGGAAAGCTTATAACCCCAACAAGAAAACTCCAGAATGAAATCAAGAATGAAGATCTAGGACGAAAGACGAAGTGCCGCAGGAAGGGACAAAAGTAAAATTGAAAAGGAAGATGGATCTGCGTTCCTATAGGATATAGATACGAGATACTGAGTATGTAGCTAGCACTTTGTCTCTTTAGCTTACTGGTGATCTTCTCCAGGTCCTAGTTGGGACTGCATTGCCGATGTAGACGCCGGTGCCGCGCGCAGGGAAGCCTACCACCGTGAGGTCCTGCAAGTAGAGCCCCTGCATCACGACGAACTCCGGCGCATCCGCCGAGAGTCCCCTCCTTGATCCGCCCCCGACGCTCCACCATGGCACGAACTCCCTGGCGAGCGGGTTAAGCGCGGCGGCAGCGCCCACGGGCAAAGACTCCTTGGCGAGTGGGTTCAGCACGTCGGCGGCGGCGCCCATGGGCACGAACTCCCTGGCAAGCGCGTTGAGCAGCGGGGTGGCCGCCGTGACTGTCCTCTGGACTGTCGGGTCCGCCGGCGTCGCACCGCTTCGTCGCACCGCGTCCATGGATGATCGAGCCGAAGAGAAACGGTAGAGCTAGCACTGGAACTGGAGTGCTATCTCCGGCTTGTATTTATGCAGTACGCTCCTGCGCCGCGTGATCCTGGGATCGAGGGCGAAGTCAACCCTAGACTGGTTGCAGAAGGGACAGCGCCGCGCGTTCCACGGCAGCTTCCCTGACGTCAGTTTCCACTTTCCGGATAACGTGTGGTCACGTACAAGGGTATGGTTACCACGCTCACTGACATGCGGGGCTGAAAAGGCTGTGGGGCCACAACTGCAGGAAGAATCGTTGCGGTGTGTTCAGAGAGATGTGCGAGGTTAGGGGCATATTGGTTGCCGTAGTCTACAGTAGTTGCATTGCATAACCTTCTCAACTAAGCCTGGCTATGCAAATGCAGTTTCAAATGCACCATCTGCAAGTTGTTTGGTTGCCTGCATTGGGCTGAACCACACTGCCTGATGTTTGATTGCCTGCATGTTAGTGGACAAACCCAAGGCATGGTGTTTGGTTGTATGCAACGCTTGGTGTGTGGTAACCTCTTTGGCTAGTTGGTGAGGTTACCGGCACGCACGGCACAACCATGTACCACACATCATAAGCGGTGAGCATAAGCGAGCATCAACTACTTAACAACATAGTTCGGATAACATATAGTACCACACATCATAGCGATAGTTCAAGCGATTCAGCGCATAAACCATAAGCGGTCTCGATAGTACTTAGGAAGAAGGTGCCGGCCTAGTCCACGGCGCGCGAAGGCTTCGTCGTGCTTCCGCGCTTGTTGACCACCTAAATGCCATCGTAAATGAAGATGATGACCTTGAGGTGTCATGGGTCGATGGCAGGCGTCGCCATGTGGCCGATCTTGATCGATGAGCGGCGTGGGTGGCTAACCACGATCGGGGTCACCTGCCGTTCATCGACTTCACGTCACCCTCCGAACAGCGGTGTAGTTCCTCAGCTTGAACTCCGTCGGCACCGCGACGAAGTGCTTGGTGAAGTCCAGGTGCATGGGGATGCACTCAAGCTTTGGTGCAAGGATGACCTTGCATAAATGAGTTGGGCCACCCTCCTCATGGTAGTGGCCGTAGTTGCAGCGCTTGCTGCTGGGGGGGGGGCTCCTCCATGCGCTCTTCGTCGCCAACCGTTGGCATCTTCGGTTCTTCCTCGGCGGTGGGCGGCAGCACCACCTCGGGCATTGGATGAACCGATTGCTTGCCCTTGTTGTCAATGGCCGGGAGCACCTCCGTGCCCATCTCATTGCTCTCGTCGATCGCACACAATTCATGGAGTCGAGCCTGCCCACGAGTTCATGGCTTATTGAAGAGCATGTAGTTAAAGCGGCATGACTTTCCTCTTCCTCCTCTCCATCGCGCCTATATTTACTCTCCACCCCGGAACTACTTACCCCCCCTCTCTTCTCTCACTATCAACCTTCCTCCTCTCCATCGCCATGAGCTCCAACTCTAGCTCCACCTAACCCCTTCCTTGGGGCATTGGTGGAGGGCCTTCTTCCTCGGGTGGTCGGCTAGTGACCGCACCAAGTTCGAGAACACCATGGAGGTGTGCTCGAACTTCGGCTCCATGCCTGATGTGCAGAAGGAATCTGATGCAGTGCTCATGAGGGCCACTGCACAAGTGTTGAAAGCGTGATTCCTAACCCGGGGAAGGGTGTGGCCGTCGACATCATTATTTGGGCCATGAATCAAGCTGTCTCCGTGGCGCTAAGCAGAGGAAGAGGTGGTCAAGTACAAGAACTATTGGGCTCCTAATGACCGTCGTGCCCTTGATGTCTTGGGAGGCGGCAATCGTGCCGCCGGCGGTCATCGTGGGGAGCCTAAGGAGGTAAGAACGGTGCGAGATGCGGTGAAGCGGCTGGAGCGAACCGTCGTACCTAGCGGATCGACCTCAACTCCGCCGGGGCGACAACGACCCGCCCGTTCCGCTTGGCGATGGACAAGAAAGATGAAGGCCAGACCACTCGACCCGCTGCTCCTTGCGCCTCAGCGGCATTGCGGTTAGCGATCTATGTGTACCCCAATCCCCTTCTACTCCATCGGCATCTACCTCTATTTTGATCTTGCATGAACAAGTATGAACTCGTATGAACTAGTATGAACTGCTATGTTTAATTACCTCTATTCCCCATTCCCCTCTCCGCCGTGGATCGAATCTACCGCCGGATCAAATGCCAAAAAGTAATGCATGATGAACAAAAAAGTGCTTACCGCCATTGCCGCGGGCCAGGTGATGATCCACTCGCCGATGATGGAGTCCGGTGGTTTTCTTACTCTCCTCCGATCCGTCGCCACCGGTGAGAGTTGGGAGAGTGGGGGAGAGTGCGGAGAGGCAGCGGTAAGGGGCGATGAGGCTAATAACTACCGACGCCGAGGAAGCAGCGGCTTCTCGAGCTTAGCGTGCAGCGTCTAGCCGCCCGCCGCCCGTCTGCTTGCTTTCGGGCTTTGCTCTGGAAGCGCCAATTCGGCGTTCGAGGCCAGGCCAGGAGTGCTTTAAACATCATGCCATGCAGGCCCAACAGTGTATCCAGCCAACCAAACATGTCGTTTTCTTCCTACACGGGCCTGGTTGGGCCTCATCCAGGCAACCAAACACGCCCTAGGCTGCGGGGCGTCTGGACTCGACCATGCTTGCATGCACAAAATCTTAGAGACGCAGAGGCGGTTTGAGCCGACACTGTCGATGATGATTGGCGTTCTTTCTTTTTGTCAAGTTTTGGAATGGTAGCACCACCTTACAATTTATCTGTTGTAATAACTATTTTTGTTTTGCAAAACACATAATTATAAATGTTTCCTTTGAAGGGAAAGCCTCTCGATGTTTATTTCTTATCCAACGGACTTACATTTGCTATTACAAAAGGCAAAATAATACTAGGGTCATCACCATCCCAAAATACTTTGTTTGACTCATACGCAAATTTTGGAGAGGTAATATCACTAGTGGTGCCTAAACTTGCCCTGCATGTTTAGTTTGGTGCCTCAACTTGTAAAATACACATAATGAGTGCTAAAACTTGGCAATTTGGTTCAAATATGGTGCCAAACATATTTGTCTACGGATTTGCTACCGACTGGCCTAGACAACATGGTGTGGGACCCCCTGTCGGTGTCAAAACCGGCGGATCTCGGGTAGGGGGTCCCGAACTGTGCGTCTAGGCGGATGGTAACAGGAGACAAGGGACACGATGTTTTTACCCAGGTTCGGGCCCTCTCGATGGAGGTAAAACCCTACTCCTGCTTGATTGATATTGATGATATGGGTAGTACAAGAGTGGATCTACCACGAGATCAAGGAGGCTAAACCCTAGAAGCTAGCCTATGCTATGATTGTTATTAGTCCTATGGACTAAAACCCTCCGGTTTATATAGACACGGAGAGGGCTAGGGTTACAGTCGGTTACAATGGTAGGAGATCTACATATCCGTATTGCCAAGCTTGCCTTCCACGCCAAGGAAAGTCCCATCCGGACACGGGGCGAAGTCTTCAATCTTGTATCTTCATAGTCTTGGAGTCCGGCCAATGATGATAGTGCGGCTATCAGGACACCCCTAGTCGAGGACTCCTCGGTAGCCCCTGAACCGAGGCTTCAATGGCAGCGAGTCGGCGGCGCATATTGTCTTTGGCATTGCAAGGCGGGTTCCTCCTCGAATAATTCATAGAAGATTGTGAACACCGGGATAGTGTCGGCTCTGCAAAATAAATTCCACATACCACCGTAGAGAATAATATTTACACAAGTTCAATCTGGCGGCGTATTTTGTGGCGTGGCGTCCCACCACAACCAAGCCTTTACTCAAATCGTTTTATTATTCCACCTCGGTAGCGTTTAGCGGCGGTTTCCTTAGCACGTCTTGTCGAGCGAGATCGTGTCCCCTTATTCGAGATTCTCATCAATCTGAGCGTGGGTAACCCAACGCGCCATTGATTGTGGCGCTTGGGAGATAAGCGAGTTTTACCGGGTTGGTGGGGGCGCATAGTCTCGTCCGCCCATATATAAGGGATAAGGATCCACCTTTTTACCTCGCCTTCTTCCTCCTTTGCTTATCCATCTCCGCGCTTTTCGAGCTCCAGCGCCCAAGTCCGCACATCTCACCTCAACCTTCTCCGGCCATGTCCGGAGGCGGGAGGCAAGTGGATGGCCTCCTCCGTTCTGGAGGGCACATCAAGCTGCGCGCGGATATTGTCCAGCGATATCGCGCGCCGGCTCCCCGACGAGGCAGCTCATCCCCCCGGGCCCCATGAGAGGTGGTATTCCTTCCCCATTTCCTCCATGGACTGGGCTTCCCTCCACCCCTTTGTCAGGGGCTCATGTTCTACTATGGCACGGATTTCCATGATCGGCCCCAATTTCATCCTCAACATCTCGGCGTTTATCATCGTGTGTGAGGCCTTCCTCTGCATCCAGCCCCCCTTGACTTATGGCTAAAGACCTTTAATGTCAAGCGAAGATTGTGAAAAAGCAGCCAAGCGGAGTCTTGAGCGCCATGGTGGGCAAGATGCCCAGCGTTACTTAGCTCGAGGCGCCTTTGGAAACCATCAAAGGGTGTGATCGGGGTGGTTCTACATCACGAGCAGCGTGACCCTGAATGGGCAGCGGCCCCAATTCGATCTGGCATCCCCATGCGGCTCACTTCACAGAAGAAGAAGGGCTCTTTGTGGGGGCGATTGGAAGAAGTGACCGGACTCAATCTGTCTCCAAACCACTGGTGAACAAAAGCTCAAGCTTGTCAGCGTAATCGAGGTCATGCTCATCCGTCGGATTCTCCCCTGTAGCAGCGGGACTTCAACTTGTGGGAGTTCGATCCGGCCTGACACGGACCTTGGCGGGCTCTTGACACTACGTCTGAAGAGGCACGGAGGTGTTGTTCAAGGCGCCGAGGCTCCGCATCCGCTCGAAGATCGCGGATTCAGGTGGCGGCGTCCGGCTAGCGAGGTAAGCCATGTTATCCTTTATGGGACACTTGCTTTTCATAGTTTGACTCTATGTGGGATCTAAACTCCCAATACCTTTTGAGCTGGCGAGAAGATGTCGGACAGGTTAAGCTGTCGGCTCCCCTTCGAAGACCAGCGAATGCCCGTTTGGCAGGCTGCTGGTCCGGCGCCTACGTGGTGCGGAGAAGAAACCAAGAAGAAGGCCACGGGAACCGGAGGAGTTCGGCGTCAGTGTGTCAGTTCATCGTCCGATGACTCGGCGGACTCCTCCACGAGGCGAGGAGAAGAAGAGGCCTCTCCCAGCGAGGGAGAAGAAAGAAGGCCTCACCAGTGAGGGGAGGCGAAAGATCAGAAGGAAGGACCCTTCCCGGACTCTTTCTGTCAGCGCCGGTGAGGCGGCGAGAGTGGCCCTCAAGGGTCAAGCCCTGGCGAGATCGTAAGTATCCGGACTCTGAATAACTCATAATTTTCTTTTTGTCGCATAGCATCTTTTAATGCCGCATACAACCACATAGTCCGCCCAGGGCGATCTTCCCGCTTCGTCGAGTGGGTCCTTGAGTGCGTCGGATGTGAATAGCACCTCACTTCCGACCGCCTCCTCCTCCGTGGCGCCCGGCGATGCGAGGTGGGATCCGGAAAGGACCCACCGGGAGGAGGAGGCCTCGAGGTGCCAGGCAACCTCCGGACTTTGGACCCGAACTCCGCTGGAACCTTGATGGTTCGGAGTCCGTGAGTGGCCCCCGTAAGAAGGGCAAGGCGTGGCCGGCGGCCTCCATCCAACGGGCGCGGATAACTTCTTGGGCGCTCAGGCGCTTCCATCAAAGAAGAACACCGCCTTTGTCATGAGTGCGGTGATTGAAGGTTATTTCGCCAAAAGCGGGTGACCGAAGCTGCTGATAACCTTCTAACGAGGCTTTGAGGTAAGAATTTTAAGATATGTAAAATAGTACCGCATAGGCGGTAGCCCCGATGCTTGGTTGGTGTTGGAAAGAAAAGCGGATGAGGATCTAAAAGATATCTGTGAGAGTCTTAAAAATATGTCAATATGGGAATGCAGGCTCTTGCTTGACCTCTGTCGCCTTATTGCGGAGGTCGATGCCTTGAAGCGAGCCTCGGCGGTCGAGAGCAAGCTCGGCCGTGCCAAGCAGCTTGAGGACAAGGAAGGTGAGTAACACCTTATTAAAGTTGTACCTTCTGAGAAAAGGATTTGGTTGCAAGAGAAATGACAAGGATAGCGTGGGTACTCGGGGCTACTGAGCGAGGTGGCGACCACAGAAGGAGGCGGTGTCATGGCCGAGCATAATCTTGACGCGGAATCGCCAGCGAGAGAAGCGAGGCGCGGGTGGCGGAGAATGCGACAAGAGCTCCGGGCTCTCGTGGAAAAACACGAGTTTGGGCGTGACTCGAACTCGAGTCAGAGCTTGCGTCGGCTCTTGGGAGTGCCAAAGCCGCTAAGGCGAAGCCCACAAGGCCCTCCAATCGAGGCATTGAAGAAAATAGCGGCGGGTAAGGCATTCTTCATGCAAAGCAAGCATGTAAAGTGAATTACATTACTTACCCCGGTCGGAGCTCTCGGGGCGTTCGCGAGATCTGCCCGTGGCGTGTCCGATGCTTCCGCTTTCTCTGAGCGAGGAGGGAGCTCGATGGAGAAGGTGTTTTGGTCTCGGTATGCTGAGGCGGACATCAGTGCCCCTTAGCGACCGGTGAAGCGGTGGTCGAGCTCCTAAGGTGGCGAACAGGCCATGAAGGGCCTCATAGTTGGTTTGTGGCCCAAAGAGGCCATGCACAGGAGCTACTTGGCTGGTGCGGCGGTGGTGGATGCTTGTCCATGGGTTGAAGTCATCAAGCACTCACTTTGCATTGAAGGTGCCGTCGGGCCTTGCCGTGCTAAAGTGCCTTTTGGGCAGGATGGATCTTGAGAAGCTTGTGACAGACGGCGCCACCGTCGGGCAAGGAGTATCCATGCGCCGAGATGTATTATAAGGGTGTCTGAAGGGTGCCGCATTATTGCGAGTGAGTGCTCCAAAGATGTAATATTTGAGTAGACTCGCATTTTGTTATCATGTGCGCTGAAAACTTTGTTCATATCGCTAAGCAGCACTTGTTAATTTAAAATATTACCTTACATGCGGCCGTTTATCAAATCGAGAGATGGCAAGTCGTCGGCTTCAACCCCCATGCCACGAGTCTTTGGGGTGTTCGGGATAAACTTGGCGCTCTTGTTCCCATTTTGGGTCCATCTAGGGGCGCTCAACACAGCGAGCGAGGCAAGCCGGACTTATAATGCTTGAACACTCTCCTTAGCCATAGAATTCTATAATTTTAAATTTGGCGAAGCCCCTAGTGTTGGAAGGCGAATTCGGGGCGCTATCACGCTGGGCGGACAAATCCGGTTCCTCGCTCTAAGCGGCATAAGTCTTTAGGGACTCGAAAAACCTCTCGAACAGCGACCGGCTCTCGCCTCATCATGATGGTCAGGTTTAGCTTTCTCCTTGAGGTGCTCACCCAGCTCAAGCTGGGGCACAATCGCGATGGTTCTCCAGCTACTACCTTAGCCGATATAGCGGGCGTAAGGTACCAAAACATGGGGCAGGCAAACCCAACTATTGACCCAAGACATGATTGAAGCCGATGCATATAATGCTATAAGTTGAGGTGCCGCACTTGTGAAAGTGTTAGGACTTATCACACCATAATGTGGGAACTTAAGCCCTGGTGTATTTAGCCGTACCAAAGTGTACGGATGCAACATGTCATAAATGAACATATGTATAAGAAAGGAATGCAATTATAGGAAAAAAGTGATGCATTGTTTATTCAAAAAATCTGTCATGAATGCGAGCGATACAAATAGTCACGATAAGCAAGGGGTGGGACTATTTAGCATGTCCCCCTCGAGGGGTAGGCTGCGGAATGGTGTATAAAGCAGGTATAATGCTCGTAATGGAGACCACACGGATACTCGTCGTAGCTTTTCTCCTTCACATTTGTTGCATCGTGAGTTCGGCGGGTCTCCTGCCGGACAGGGCCTCTAGTAAATGGAGTCCTGAGGATAAGAGAAAAAAGGAAAGAAAAGGATGACACACTTGGGGCCCTGGTGTGGTTGAGCCGCACTCTGGGCTGCCGTGGTCGTGCCCTCCCCTATGCCCATGGTATCTCGGGCGTAATGATGTCTGCGAAATCTTGGTCTTGCAATTTTGCGAGGGCTGGGGTTGGGGCCGCATTACTCTGGCGTGCTCGGAGCGTGCCGGTGGTCTTGTTGTAGGTTACTCGGGGCGCTTAGCGGTGTCCGGTAATTAGCTTGGCGGACTCGAAATGCCTTAAGAGGCTGCTCTGCGCTTACGCGCGAGAGCATTGTATGCTCCTCCGTTCGGAGGGCGTTGATGTTCCGTTGACCGTGATGACTCCTCGAGGGCTGGCATCTTGAGCTTGAGGTATGCGTGGTGCGGCACCGCATTGAACTTTGCAAGCGGTTCGTCCGGCGGTGCATGATAGCCGCTGTGGAGCGGAACTATGTCGAAGATTAACTCCTCGCCCGGAAGTTATCAGGGATCGAAGACCACTTCGATGTGGCGAGCTGTACAATTGGCCTCTACACGGTATGATGCCTTTGAAGGTCGTCTTTGTGGGTTTAATCCTTGAGGGTCTATGCCCATCTTGCGCCTTGTATCTGGTAAAGCGAGGTTCGAGGCTCTTTGCCGCCGTCCATCGGGACTCTAGTGAGTGAAACCCATCGGCGATTGGGTCTAGAACCAATGCGGCCCGAACCGCCATGGCGGATCTTTGGTGGGGTGGTCCCTTGATCAAAAGTGATCGGGCGGGAGGACCATGGGTTGAACTTTTAGGCGGTGGCTCCATTGCGTATAGGTCCACGAGTGCGCTTCCGCTCCCTTTTGGGTATGTGGGTTGCGTATATCATGTTCACCGTCCGCACTTGTGGAAACCATACATCCTCTATTGTTCGGTGGCGGGTCTCTTCCTCGTCATCGCTATGCAGCCCTTGTCATTGTTTTGGCAATTAACTTGCCTGCTTGAATACCCAACAATCCTGTTGGTGTGATTAGCTGGCTTTTGAAGTGCCATGTATCGCGCACGGCGGTCAGTATTCGGTCCAAATTGGACGGACCGGAGTAGTTCTTTTGAATGGCTTTTTCGGACGGGTTTGGAGCCTCTGAATCCGGCGTTGACTGCCGTATCCTCGATATTATCGCCGTTAATCGGCGTTTGTGCTTGTTGCGGCGTGACCTGCCATTGCGGTCCTTGGTATCCGGACTGCGGGATTTTTGTTGAGGTTATTCTTGCGGGCTAGCCAGCTGTCCTCTCCAGCGAAGCGGGTCATGAGTGATGTGAGGGCTGCCATGGATTTTCGCTTTTCCTGTCCAGTGCGGGCAAGCCACTCGTCGCGGATGTTATGTTTGAAGGCTGCGAGGGCCTCTGCATCCGGACGGTCGGCGATTTGATTTTTCTTGGTTAGAACCATGTCGAGAATTATCGGCGATTCGTCTAGCTGCTGAATTATGTGGCTTAGGTCATCAGCGTCTGGTGGTCGCACATATGTGCCACGGAAGTTATCAAGGAATCGGCTTCGAGGTCCTCCCAACACCCAATTGATTCTGCTGGCAAGCTGTTAAGCCAATGCCGAGCTGGTCCTTTAAGGTTGAGTGGGAGGTATTTGATGGCGTGAAGATCATCACCGCGGGCCATGTGGATATGAAGGAGATAGTCTTTGATCCAAACCGCGGGATCTGTTGTGCCATCATAGGATTCAATGTTCATGGGTTTAAACCTTTCAGGGATTTGATGATCCATTACTTCATCTGTGAAGCATAGTGGGTGTGCGGCGCCTCTATATTGGGCTATATCACGACGTAGCTCAAGCGAGCTTTGTCTACTGTGTTCGGCTCGGTCGAAATTACTGTATCCGTGTGACGGTTGTCGTCGCGTGTCATGAAGCGCCCGCGATCCGTAGAATCGATCTTGATTGTCTTGCCTTATCCTCAATATGTCTACGCAAGTCGGCGCATTCCCGTGGCTTTGTACTTTTCGGCGATGTCGAGTGCGGTTTTAGTGGAGGCCTAGAGGCCTCTCTGTCGCGGCCACGAGGTGGCCGGTCGGCCGTATTGTGCGCTGGTGATGTAGGTTTATATGCTTCCTCCTCCAATCGGGGCAGCAGCTTGCGTTTGGGGTAGCTTTTGGAGGGGCGTTCGAGTTCGTACTCTTCTACCACGAGGACTTCGGTCCATCTGTCGGCTAGCAGATCTTGATCAGCTCTAAGCTGTTGCTGCTTTTTCTTGAGGCTACTTGTCGTGGCCATAAGCCTGCGTTTGAAATGCTCTTGTTAAGCGGGATCCTCGAGCACAGCGAATTAAATCGTCGTCGAGCTTGCCTCGTCTCTAGAGGAGGCATGTAATTATCGTCCTCTACCTCTTAAATCTGCCGCTCTCGTGAGGCTGACTTCTCCGTACTCTGTCTGAATCTTGCTAGAGGGGTTGTCTTGGCACTATCAGGGTGTTATTGTCTCGGTGCGGAATCTCCATTCTTCTTTGTGGCGGGATTTAGAGTGGCGCCCGGCTGGCGCGGTAACAGGCTGTTTCTTGAGGGTCTTCCTCCGCTGTTCCCTCTCCATTACCATCCTTTGGGATGTCCACCATGTATATGTCGTATGGAGGTGGCTTTCGGTGCCTTAAGGCGCTGGTTCTTGGTCGTCTCCGGCATCTTCGTCCATACCGTCGATGTCTTGGTCGAAGTCTAGCATGTCGGTTAGGTCGTCGACGAGTGGCTACAAAGTGGGTGGTGGGTGGGCTTTGAATTTCTTAGTCGTCCGCATCCCTACCGTCTTGACATGATCCGGCCGGGGCTCTTGATAACGAGAGATACTTTAGCGAATTGAGGATGTCGCCAAAAGCGAGTCTTTGAAAGATGTCATGCGGTGAACTCCATGATCGGCGCCCAATCGGATTCGATTGGTAGGGGCCTTGAGGAGGTTGAGTCCGGCACCTCGAGTCACGAGCTTCACAAGGGCGAAGTCGATGTTCGGCTCCATCGTCATAGAGTAGCAGCCCCGGCGGTGTCTAACCACCATCCTCGTCGGCGCAATCGGCTCGAGTTAAGGTCGGGGCGGACTCTTGTCTTGACCTCGAGGGCACTATCCGGCGTGAGCTAGATCATGCCCATCGTGGCGGTCTGGTGGCGCTCGGTGTGGCTCGAATCCGTCGAAGATCAAGTCTCCGCGGATGTCGGGCGTGAAGTTCAAACTTCAAATCGACCTAATGGCGGGCGTAACTTTCAATCTGCTCCGGATGGCCAGCGAATTGTATGATGCAAAACCGCCCGAATATGAAGATCTGTCTAGGGAGAAAAGTCTCACCACGGACCGTGTCGTTATTGATGATCGAAGGAGCCATCAGGCCTATAGGCGGCGACCGGAAGGAACTCTCAATAAGCACCAATGCGGTGTCAAAACCGGCGGATCTGAGTAGGGGTCGAGCTGTGTGTCTAAGCGGATGGTAACGGAGACAAGGGACACGATGTTTTTACCGAGTTGGGCCCTCCGATGGAGGTAAACCCTACTCTGCTTGATTGATATTGATGATATGGGTAGTACAAAAGTGGATCTACCACGATGTCGGGTAGCTGATCCACGAACACCTATGGGGCGGCGGGCGGGCCCCTTCATTCGGCGAGGCGGAGATCGCCTGAAAGGCGGATCGGCCAGCTTACGGCGATTACCCGGCCGGAGCTCTCCGGAGATAATACTCCTCTTTTGCGTATACGTGTGTATTGAGTTCTTGCTCGGGGCTGGATGCTCTGATACACTCTAGCTGCTAACAAGACCGGCGTGAGTGTTTTACGGTTTGAACCCCCTCTACGTTGCGCATGGGCCTCCTTTTATATGCTCAAGGGGTCGCGACGGTGCTTGCGCGAACAAGGGCAAAAATGGGAAAATGTTGTGGTTGGTACAACTACGTACATTGCATCATACCTAACCACGGCGGGCGGACAAAGGCATTAAATGCCCGTCTGTATCGCCCAAAGCGGTCAAAAAAGGACCGTCGAGGCGTCACCACTTGCCCGATGGCAATCTTGTCATCTCCGCTTGCCACCTCGCTGCGTGGCTGCCTGACCTCTTGCCAGCGATGCTGAAAGGTCGAGGCGACACATTGGTGGATGTCTTTGGAAGCCTTAGTCTGAGTGGTAGCTTACGCGTGACAGCGCCTTACCCTGATCGTTGTCTTGTCGCGCCCGGAAGCTTGTCGCTCACGGGCCTTGCAGGGATGCGTGGCGTGCAGCGACAAGTTCCTTGAGATGCCTTGGTTGGCCTTCGGCAAGCTCCTCTTGCAGGGGTCTTGTCTCCTCGTCTTGAACACTTTGTTCTTGAATGGCTCCAAAGGAACGCGGAGGACCTTGGCGGTCACCGGCAAGCCTGCCGGAGGTCTTCTGACTGCCCGTGCACAAGTTCGGGATACTAGGGTACCCTACTCTAGTACACAGCGAGAGCCCGGGCTTAGGCCACCTGCGGTCTTGCGTATTGTTGGGCGGAGCCCAAAAGCAGAACCTGCGAACACAGCAGCGGCCTCGATTCGCCGTATCTTACTCCGCATCCACGCGCCCTCCCCTAGCGGCCGCGTTGAATCGGCGTCGTGGGAGAAGATCGTGGGTGGTTTCTTTATTAGGAAAAAGCGGAACATCGCCCCCTTTATAAGCGGGGAAGCGAGGGCAGTTCGCCCATCTCGCCGATTGCTAATCCAATCTCGGGAATCTGCGCGCTCCCCTTCCTTCCTAAGGCGAAAGAAGCAGCGCTCCGCCCCCATCGCCACCAGCACCAACACCGTCGATCTCCCCACCACCTCCGCCATAGCTCGGGCCCGGCAAGGGAAGGCCGTGAAAGGCAGCGGCGCAGCGGCTCGGCTGGCCTGCGCGAAAGGCGGACAATCTTCCCCCCAAGCTCGCCCGAAGGCGAGGAGTACTACTACCTCTTACGGTCGGCCTTGGCGCGGCGCATCCGCGCCTGAAGGTACTCTCGAGATGCAGCAGGCGGCTCCGAATGGGTATCCCTTCTTGGCGTTATTCTTCTCTGCGGGCTCTGCCGCCTTTCTCTAATTCTTCTCGACATTATGAACACCTCGGGTTCCACCTCCTTGACTTCACCCCCAATGCCGTTCGACCATGGCAGTTTCGCACATCTTTGCGCTTTGTCGGAATCCACCCAAATGTAGCTCTTTTCCGTCACTTCTTCATGCCCGAGTCGAGAGGAGCCTTTATCGGCGGAATTGCACGGATCTCGAGGGCTGGCAAGAAGGAAGCTTATCGAAGGAGAGCTCAGCGGCAAGTGGGAGGAATGGAAACAAGCTGGTCTTTGGATTGTCGAGGAGAACCGCAGCCGTTACCTTGGCGTAAGCCCGATGGCAGCAGCGATTGGAGCAGCGTGGCCCGGAAGATGATAAGCTGAAGATTGCCCTCACGGATCCTCGCCTCGGGCTTGCGGAGCTCCTTTGTAAGCGCCGTTGGCATGAATTTTCTTCGCCGCGCCATCCCCACAAGAGAGGAGGAGACCGCACAGGAGTTGAAGTGCGGCGGACATCATGAGCTGCGCCGGGCCTCAACTTCAACTTCAACGTCACAGGGCGGGCCGCGATGCTCAAGGAATTGTTCAACCGACCCTCAACATCCCGAATAGTTCGGGTTGCGAAGAAGCGTCGTTCATTGTCTGACAATTCCTCGCTCGACCGCATCCGTGCAATGATGCGCTGTGCGATTCGCATGGAATTGTCTCAACTTGGCAGAAGCCTACAAGCGACATCATGCGAAGTTCTTTGTGACTTGGTAGAAGTGCTGGTCCGCTCAATGAAGCGAAAAGCCTCACCGCGACACCACCGATCACGGAGATCGGCGCACATCGCCACTAAAGCGGAAGAAGCGGCGGCCGCGGCCCCATGAGCAAGTTTGGATTCACCGTGGAGGCGAGGCAGGCGGCAAGCCTTGCGAGCAAGAGTGGCTTCTTGGCGAGAAGAGCTTGCGGCGAGGAGAGCTTGCGGGCTGAAGGCAATTGGCGAGCCCGCCAAAGTGCGAGTGGCTCGTTGAGACCGACTCCTCTTCCTCCTCATCTTGAGATAGCCCGCCGCCAAGAGAGCGAGCTACACCAGAAGGCGTCTCCATAAGCGGGGATGTAGCGAGGCGGCGAGCGAGTCAACAGCCGCCCTTGTGCGACACGCTCCACCGTGGCAAACCTTTGTTGCCTTGGGGCGTCCGCGCCCGATCAGACAAGCTGGGCGGGGTCGTCCGGACCACCCGCTGCCCCGCCAAGCGGCTAAGGAACCCTCCTCGCCTCGTCGCTGAAGGTGGGCGGACTTGACCTCTCGGCGCTCAGCTCGGCGAGGAAGAAGAAAAGTAAGATTCTTTGTTGTACTTGTAGTCCTTCAATTCTTGCTGTATTGTCTTGTATCTGATTTGCTTTACTTTGAACTCATTCCTTTCCGGGACTACGGCCCGGAAGGCGAGAAAGCCAAGGTCGGTGATTGTCGCCGAGGGCGATCCACCCGTGACAGCGAAGTGCTTGAGAGACCACCTTGCGGACCGGCAATCATTCCTAAAGCAGCCCCAGCGCAGCCCCAGTGTAAGTATATGGTTTACTTCCGGCTGTTAAGCGCATGGGTGCTCTTTCTTCTTGACATCGACTATTGGTTTGTGTAGGAGCGAGCAGCCTCACCGAGGCCTTCGGAAGCCGCCCCGACATGACATACTGCTTGACTACACCATGAGGATGGTTCCCGGCAAGGGCGTTCTCGGCAAGGAGAAGTCTCCGACAAGGAGGATTCTCCGGCAAGGACGACACCAGCGATCCCCGATGGCGGAGACCGTGGCTACGCGAACCAGCACAAGTAATCCTCTTGCTTGAAAACTTCCCTTAGGTCCTTCTTCTTCGGTTTTCTTTTTGGATATTTGCTTGACTTTTCTCCCTTTTCGGCCGCTAGATCCACCTTCCGCAGGCCGATGGGACCCGAGGTTGCCGGTGAAGAGAACACGTCTTGACAATACCAGCAACGCCCGCCGCCACGAAGAAGAGGCGGCGCCGATGATCTGCGGCGCGAGGCTGCCAAGGCTACCGCCCTTGAAGCCAGCGAGTCGAGGCGATCGTCTTGGCAGCCTGAGGCCGCGGGCGTCAGCGCTTCGCCGACCGCCGATCCCTCCGCCGCTGCCCGCGTCGAGCTCGAAGAGCCTGACCCGGCGCCTGTTGAAGGCAGCGATGGTGTCTTCATCAAGCTCCCTTAGGCGTCAAGCTCGGCGCCGGTCGAAGGAAAACCTTTGATGGAGAAGTGCTGCGCCTCGCGGGCTGATGTTGGTTGATCGCAAAGCGATGGCGCGAGCGAGCGAGGCGGCTCTTTGTGGAAGCTGGTGCCGCTCTACCGCGCTTCGGCAGGCCAAAGTGGAATCCCGAAGCGCTTATCGATGGCGAGAGTGGACATCGAGAAGCGGAGGAGCTCGGTCGCAACCGAAGCTCTCCGGTCTCTGGCGGCGAAGCGTGAGCAACTTCATTTGAGAAGCGAAAGCCTTCCTTCTCGAGAAGGCTGAAGTCGAAAAACGGCTTGCCGCCCGAGGAGCTGTTCTGCGGGAGGCGAGTTAGGCGCAGCGGAAGGTCAACCTTGACAGCCATGAGGAGGAGCTTGCTGCTGCGAAAACATTGAGGGCTCTCAAGGAAGCGAAGATCTTGCGCCTTGCCGAGGCCGCAAGAAGGAGCTGGAGGCGAAGGTGGCGCAGGTGGAGGCCGATCTCAAGGCAAGGGGTGAAAGAGCTTGCAGCGCTCAAGCGTGGCCTTGAAGGACGCCTACACCCTTGGCGAGCTGCGAGGTAGTCTCGTCGAGAAGAGGCGAGGAGCTTAGCACCGTCAAGGACTCCAACGCAGATCTTGGCTGAAGCTAGCTACTTTGACCAAGGCATTTGGGCGTCACCGGGGAGGCGAGGAGGTGGCCTTGAAGGAGAGATCAAGGCCAGCAGGCGGCTTTGGCGAAGTCTTGCTGCCACCAGAACACTTTTAGGGAGAATGTGGAGCTTGGACGGAGGGTCTCGTGGATATTGCGCATCCATCGACGGGGAGGCTGGCGCGGTGGGGATGGAGGATTTGAGTATCCCTCCGATGAGAACCTCCAACAGCGCCAAGCTCAGCTTGTTCTTCAAAAGCGTGGCGGCAGCCCTCAACGATCGGGAAAGGATCCCAAAGCAGCTGGCCGGCGAGTCGCGCACGATCTGTGGGAGTTCTTCAAAAGGTGTGGGTGAAGGTGGGCTTCCGCAACCGGGCCTCAACCTCACCAATGTCCTCAGAAGCTGCCGCGGATGCTGATCTGGAAGCGCTCAAGACCCTTATCGCACCCATTGTGGACAAGGTGGCGAGATCAAGAGGGTTGAGGCGATCCGTAGATTAGGCCGCCCGTTTTCTCCTTTTCTTGTCGCTGCTTTGGTCATGTTACAAGAACAATCTATTAGAGCTGCGACAAGCTATCTTGTAATATAACTTTATTTTGGGTGTCGATTGCTATGTTATTTCCTTTACTTGATCCCTTCCTTTGTATGTTTTGCCCTCGCTTTTAGGGAACTTGTGGTATGAGCACCTTAGTCATGGCTGAGTGCGGGACGTCAATAACTTCTTTGGCGGTGCCGCCACCGACAAAAACCTTATGCATAACTAATCGCACCCACTTAAGTTGTTGGCGGACTCGAAACAAAGTAAGGCGCAACTAATTCTGAGTTAGTTCCTCCGCCTGAGGTTTTCCATACAAAGCGGTCGTTCGAGGAAGATGGCGTAAAATTTTAAAACTGATTGCTCAAACTTTGGCAACTTAGCTTTTACGTCGTTTGCTTCGGTAGTGAAACTTTCTTGAGCGGCGCTGGTGTGGCAAAATTTCTTGAGCGGCCTTTGGTCCACACCATTATCTTCTCCTTTCCCCGGCAAACTTGTGGGCGAGGAACCGTTTCTTTGAGAAAGAAAGAAGAAAATAAAGATATGGAGCCTTCTGCTCGTTATTGCTCTAGGGGTAGGTGCTGCACAAAGTGTCGGATAACACATGCTAGAGCATGAAATTGGCAGGATGTGCGGAGCACATGAGCTTTATTATGCAGAAGTGCTGCGGCTTTGTACAAAGGATTACATGCAGCGGCAAGACTTGTACAAAAGGTGGTTCTTGGAACAGGTTCAAACAGCAGCTATATAGTAAAACTTACGAAGATGCTCAATGTTCGGGAGTTGCTCACGAGTGCCATCTTGGTCTCAAAGGCGGACGGCGCGAGGCCTGAATTACTCGTTTCACCGGTAAGGCCTTCCCGCTTGGCGTCAACTTGTTGGAATTCTTGGCGGACTGAGCAGCGAAGAACAAGATCGCCTTCCTCGAGACTTCGGCATTAACTTTGTGGCTATGGTAGCGGCGCAAAGCTTCTGGTATCGAGCAGCTCGTCTGACTGACTGAAGGCGGTCCTCCTCAAGGGCAGTAGCGTCATCTTGTCGCAGCTGCTCTTGCTCAACTCATCATAGCGAGCACTTTCGGCGAGCCGTATCTGAGAGTTCCGTGGGAGAAGCGCCTCTGCTCCATAGACTAGGCGGAAGGTGTGCGGCGATGGCTCGATTTGGCGTCGTTACGATCGACCAAGAACCACGGCAGCTCCTCAATCCGGTTTTCCGCACTTGTGCAGCTGTCGAAAGTCCTGGTCTTGAGCCCGCGCGCGCCGGCATTGCCCTCTCCACTTGACCGTTGCTTCTCGGGTGAGCAGCGAGCGAAGCGAGACCTTGGCGCCAAGATCTTGGGCGTCTTGCATGAAGGTGCGGCTCGTGGTGTGTGCCATTGTCGGTGATGATCTGTTAGGGATCGAGCGGCAAACAATCGACTGAAGAACTTGGTTGCTTTTGTCTTGTCACCTTCCTCCTTGCTTCCACTTCGGCCACTTTGTGAACTTGTCGATTACAGCGTACAAATCTTGAAAGCCCGACGGCTTTCGGGGAAAGGGCGAGATGTCGAACCCCGGACCAAAATGGCGGGATAAAGGGATGCGTGCGGAGAGCTTGAGCTGGTGGTGTATCTGTTTGGAATGGGCCTTGCGCTTCACACTTGGTTACTTGTGCGATTGCATCACGGAGGCTGTCGGCCAAAAGAAACCTTCTTGGGAGCAGCTTTCGGCAAGTGCTCTACTTGACAATGTGGTGACCACATATGCCTCCATGTATCTCTGCCCGGCTTACATGCATCTTCCGGTGAATACACTTCAATTTCACGCCGTTGAGTCTTCTTACATGCGGTGTGTTGTCGACAAAGCTGGTACATACTTATTTGTCGGGCTACTCTTTACGCTTCTTCTTGCTCTTGGGAAGTTCTCTATTTGAAGAAGCGGACAATCTGGTGTGCCCATCTTTGGAGCTTGCGGCTCGGCAACAAGGACTAAAGGCACATGTCTGCTGCTGGAACATCCGCTTCTCGGCAAGAACACTGCGGCTCGGCGGGCCAGCGTTCCCGCAAGCTTGCGGAGTAAAACTTGTCGGGGCGTGCGCTTGCGGAACAAACCCTAGGGCTTGCCGGAGCAGACTGCTCCTCAGCACCCTTGGTGTTGATCTTGGGGACCTTCTTGGCGGCGGCTTCGGGGAGCTCTGCCGGAAAATAGTCACCAAAAATAAACTTCCTCTTCTTGCTCTGTCCAGTTGATGGCGTTACGGACGGTTGAGTCAGTTTGAGCACAAAGATCCCTGGTTCCACAGGTAACTTAAGTGCTGCGCACTTTGACAGGCCATCGGCAATGTCATTATCAGCTCTTGGAACATGCTCCATCTGTAGGCCGTCAAAGTGCTCTTCTAGCTTTCTCACTTCATCAACGTAAGCTTCCATCAACGGACTCTGATAATTTTTGTTCACTTGGCGGACGACAAGCTGTGAGTCACCCCTGACGATGAGCTTCTTGATCCCAAAGGTCTGCGCGATCTGAGACCGGCAAGCAAACCTTCATACTCTGCGGTATTGTTTGTTTCTTGCTCCTGGGAAAGTGCATCTGAACTACGTGCTTGAGGTGCTCTTGATTGGCGCAACAAAGTATACGCCCTTACTTGGCGCCTTGCAGCGAAGGCACCATCAAAGTACATCGACCACTCCTTGCTTCCTTCCTTGGCAGGGATGCTCGTTTCGGAATTTCTTCATCGGTGTTGGCGTCCATTACTGCTATGAATTCTGCCAATGCTACGCTCTGGATAGTTGAAGTGCTCTCAAACTTGAGGCCAAAGCAGCGGTTCGGTACCCACTCAACAATCACACTTTTGCTTACGGATTTTGCGTTATCCTCTTGACGGAAAGCAGTGACAAGCTGTGATCTCGTGTGCTTGGAAGTAATGGCGCAGCTTTCTCGAGGCCATGAGAAGGCGAAAAGCAATTTACGCACACAGAATACCTTGACCTAGCCCCTGCGAAGAGGCCGACAAAATAAAGCTGGTATTGCACCATTCTCTTACGCATTTCCTCCGCGCTGCTGTGAGATCCACCTTCCACGGGACGAGCTTGTCGGTGAAGCCCCACCTTGTCGCTGAATGCATCTGCCGTGGTTCTTTGGCTCATCATCCGCCTCCCTCTCCGCTACTAACAGCACTAACCACTTGATTGGTTGCCGCTATATCTGGCTGACAACTTCTCTTGTGGCTTAGGTGCGACAAGTGTTGAGTGGAGGACAGTATCTTTTCAAGTCCTCTGGCGCAGCCTCCGCTTCGAGTCCATTTCATTGGACCTGCCTTTTCAATATTTTGAAAAAGCGGAAGTAGCCTCAGCAGAACCTAGAGATAAACTGCTTGAGAGCATACATAGCCAAGCAAGTCTTCGTACATCCTTGGCGTGCTTTGGTGCTTCAATCTGCTCAATGGCCTTGATCTTGTCGGGATTGGCTTCAATTCCCGGTGAGACACGAAGAACCGAGAAGCTTGCGGAGGGACTCCAAACACACACTTCTCGGGGTTAAGCTTGAGGTTGATCTTGCTTGATTTGCAAAGGTTTCGTCTAAATCTTGAATCAGAGCTGCCTTGTCCTTGCTCTTGACCACTATGTCATCCATGTAGGCTTCCACATTTCTGTGTATTTGCGGCTCAAAAGCGTCATGGACTACCCTTGCAAATGTTGAACCAGCATTCTTTAAACCGAAAGGCATCCGTGCTGAAGCAGTATGTGCCACATGGAGTGATGAATGCGGTCTTCTCCTCATCCTCTTACGCCATGAAGATCGATGGTATCCTAAATATCGTCAAGAAATGAAAGCAAATCACATCCGCCGTGGAGTCAACAATCTGGTCAATGCGGCGGCAGGGAAATGGGTCTTTGGGACAAGCTTTATTAAGATCGGTAAAGTCGATACAAAGCCTCCATTTCCGTTTGCCTTCTTATGCGACTACGAGATTAGTGACCACGTGGGATGGAGCACTCCTCGACAAGGCTGCTGCTTCCAACTTCTTGATTTCTTCTGCGATGAATTCTTGGCGCTCCTTGCTTGTTTCGACCTTCTACTTGGCCGGGCGCGCATGAGGACAGGCGGCAAGGTGGTGCTCGATTACTTTCACAGGAACACGGGGATGTCGGACGGTTGCCCGCAAAACACGTCGGCGTTCGCCGCGAGGAAAGCAGCAGCGGCGCTTTCTATTTAGGGTCGAGATGGCGCGATGGTGAAGGTACCACCGGTGCCGTCCTCCTAGCGATTACCTTCTTGGTCTCTGGCGGAGCTGCCATTGCCTTCTTACATTTGCGGTGGAGCTCGATGGTGCGTCCTCGGCGGTGGCGCAGCACTCCGAAGAGGTGCGCTTGCGGAGTGGGCATCAGAACTCTTGCGGACTTGGTCTTCTTCTTCCCCGGGAGCTTCAGCGGCAAGTGACTTGCGATGCATTGCATTCTTTGCTTCCGGTAGATCTTGTCGGCAGATAAGAGCATCCTTCTTGTCGCCAGGGCAGAGATGACCTGCTCGGGCGGGCATCTTGACCACGTTGTATGCATAGTGAGAGGCTGCCATGAATTTGGCGAGTCTTTGGGCGGCCGAGTATCCATTGTAAGGCAATGGAAAATCAACAACGTCAAAAGTGACCCTCTCGATCTGAAGTTCAACTTCGCTGCCAAATGTCCGCAGCGTGATCTTTCCTTGACTTGCTCCTTCCGGATTGATTCCTTGGAATGTGCGGTCTCTTGAGCTTCATTGTCGGGGATCTGGAGTTTACGGGTACAGCGGAGGAGATCGAGTTCAAGCCGGCCCCGTCAATAGCATCTTAGTGACCTTGAGGTTGCGGATAGTTGGTGAAACCAACATCGGCAAGCACCGAACCGCAGATTATCACGATCGGGGTGATCCTCAATATCAAAGATGATAGGCGTCTTTGGACCATTCAAAGGCTTGCATGACTCAGCGGGTGGATTCTGCTGCATTGACTTCCGCACCTTTGCTTGAAATTTGGCGGTGTGAGGTATCACGAGAAGCACCGCCGTCAGCCTTGAGAGGACCTCGTGGCTTTACGGTACTCCTGCTCATCGGTCTCGTCTTCATCCATATCCTCATCGTCGTCGTCATCTTCATCCTTATCGCGGCCACGAGGGAGTCATCTCCTTGCATTTGCTTGGCCTTGCCGCGGCATCCTCCTCGGCCGGGGCGCTTCTTGCCGGATCCTCCAGCACCTTCTTGGGCCTTCTCCTTGTCGCGTCGCTTGTACTCAGCTTTCTGCTGCTCGACAAGCTGCTCGTCCTTCTTGCAGCTCTGGAGGTCATGGCCCTTGGTGCGGTGGATCTTCTTGATCTTGCTTGTCGGTCTTTGCCACCTTGTCGTGGCGCCACGACTGGGAGTTGGAGTTACCAGCTTTGGCTTCCTTGGCGCCACCTCCGTTGCTGGACTGCTCAACGACTAGCACATCTTTGCCTTTCCTCTTCATGTTGTTCCGCCGCTGGTTTTTTTCTTTGCGGGCGGGATCCTGTTGTCGAGATCCTCCTGCTCCTGTATTCTCTCGGGAGTTTCCTCCCTTCCTCGTACGTGCTCACTTAGCCGGCGGGCGTATAGCTCACTGCGTCTCGATCTTGCACATCGCCATCTCCTCCGCATCCTGCGGTTCGCGCGTTCACGATGGAGCAGCGATGATCCTGGCGGGGGTGGACATGCGGGATGTTGTCTTTGTACAGGTGAATCTCTGAATGTACTTGCGAGGACTCTCCTTCCTTACAGGCGGCGAGATGAAGGTCGCTCTCTTAGCCATGAGGCTTGTGGCCGCCCGTAAAGGCGCCGACAAACTGATGGCATAGGTCTGCCCAGGAGGATATGGAGTTGTCCGGCAAGTGCATGAGCCATGATCTGACGTTGGGCTTGAGCACCAGCAGGAAGTAGTTGGCAAGGATCTTGTCGTCCCCCCCCCCCGGCAGCTTGCACCGTGATGGTGTGGATGCTGAGGAACTCCGACGGATGCGACTTGCCGTCGTACTTCTCGGTACATCGGCAGAAATTCTTTGTCTTTGAGCCCTTTGGACTTGCCGCAGCTCACGAGTGAAATACGGCAACCTACGCGTATGGCAAGTCACTGGTTCCCCTGGCGCATGCATGTCGACGATGGGCCAGTAGCAGCTAGTCGATTGACGTCGGCGCTTCTCTTGGCTCGATCTGATCTGGCGTCTTCTTCTTGTCGTTCGTGAAGAACTTGGCGTGATCGCGGCGAGCTCGTGGATCGATGATGCGGTGGAGTCGTTGTCGAGGTGGATCTGGCGGTCGGCGATCTTGGCCTTGGCGGAGAGTGCATGGTGGTTGCACCCCCGGTCTTATCGCCATCGGCTCGTGCACAGCAGTCTTGCAGCGGCTGCGATGTATTCGGTTGCCGTGGAGTGTCGCCGTTAAGCGAAGCCGATGAGACTACGAATGGTGACCCTCCACTCGTCGATCTTATGCATCGTTGGAGGGTAATCCGAGCGATTGAGCTCGTGCCAAAGCCTGCTGGAGTGGAGGTGGCGGTGGTGAGCGGTGCGAGGCGGGATATGCTCGGACTTCAGCTGGGTTGGAAGGAAGCGATATCCGTCTAAGCGGCCGTGTCTTGCTCATGCCAGCATGTTGGTGTGCATCTTGGTCTTGAGCACCCGAGATCCTCGGCTCGATCTTGATCAACGAGCGTATGGTACGCGAGTACCATGGCCATTGTCGATCCCCGCCTCTGGGATGGGCGCGGTGCATGCCGCAGACGCCGAGTCTGCAGCCTTGTCCTTGGACTGGCGGCACCGTGAGCTCCCTCGTCGGCGCCCGTTCTTCGCCGGCATCTACCCGCCACATGTTTGCTCGGTGGCGGTGGGTTAACAGCAGGCCGGGCAGCCACCTCGAAGACTTCTTCTTGATGGCATGTCGATGAAGAAGATGAAGATCTGCTTCGTGTGAACACGGATCGAGTTCACACAACCTCGCTTCCCTACAGCGCGCCATAGATGTCGGGGTAGCTGATCCACGAACACCTATGGGGCGGCGGGCGAGCCCCTTCGGTCGGCGAGGCGAGATCGCCTGAAGCGGATCGGCGAAGCACATGGCGATTTACCGGCCGGAGCTCTCCGGAGATAATACTCCCTCTTCTTTGCATGCGTGTGTATTGAGTTCTTGCTCGGGGTATTTGGATGCTCTGATACACTCTAGCTGCTAACAAGATCGGCGTGAGTGTTTTCGGTTTGAACCCCCCTCTCGTTGCGCATGGGCCTCCTTTTATATGCTCAAGGGGTCAAGCAGTGAGTAGCCGGAACAAGGGAAAAAATGGGAAAATGTTGCGGTTGGTACAACTACTTATGCGAGTGCATCATACCTAACCACGGCGGGGACAAAGGCATTAAATGCCCGTCCGTATCGCCCAAGCAGTGCAAAAAGGACCGTCGAGCGCCACCGCTTGCCACGATGGCAATCTTGTCATCTCGCTTGCCACCTCGCTCCGTGGCTGCCTGACCTCTTGCCAGCGTGGCTGGAAAGATCGAGGCGACACGTTGGTGGATGTCTTTGGAGCCGGGTATAGAGTGGTAGCTTGCGCATGAAAGCGCCTTACCTTGATCATTGTCTTGTCGGCGGAAGCTTGTCGCTCACGGGCCTTCGCGGGAGCAGCGTGGCGTTCTGCGGCAAGTTCCTTGAGATGCCTTGGTTGGCCTTCCCGGCAAGCTCCTCTTGCCGGGGTCTTGTCTCCTCGTATTGAACACTTTGTTCTTGAATGGCTCCAAAGGAACTGCGGAGGACCTTGGCGGTCACCCGGCAAGCCACTGCTTGTGAGGTCTTCTTGTTGCCGTGCACAAGTTCGGGATACTAGGGTACCCCTACTCTAGTACACCGACACACGAGATCAAGGAGGCTAAACCCTAGAAGCTAGCCTATGGTATGATTGTTATTCGTCCTATGGACTAAAACCCTCGGTTTATATAGACAGGAGAGGGCTAGGGTTACTGAGTCGGTTACAATGGTAGGAGATCTACATATCCGTATTGCCAAGCTTTCCTTCCACGCCAAGGAAAGTCCCATCCGGACACGGGACGAAGTCTTCAATCTTGTATCTTCATAGTCTTGGAGTCCGGCCAATGATGATAGTACGGCTATTCGGACACCCCCTAGTCTAGGACTCCCTCACCCCCTATCAGCCACTGGAGAGGCGTTTGCCCGCGCCGCCGCTAGCCTTTTTCCAAACAATCCCTTGAACTAATGTTTCTCACTCAGAAAAGCTCCTGGCTCGGCACGACAGGGCACATAACAATTTTCTCACAAATCTCTGTCTACCAAATCCCTAACCCTCGTTCCCCATTCACTCCAGCGGCGTGGCAAGGACATATCCCTCATGGACGGCGGCTAGGCCGTATCCTTGCACCACGGTGGCGAGCCTCTAGAGCTCAGGTGAGCAGAAGTCCCACCCTCTTCTTTCCCCCTATCTAATATGTATCTTACACTCTCCCGCCCGTGCCTCACTTTTTAGATGGGAGGAACTAGAATTCCACGGATGGCCAACGGTGGGGCAAAGATGGAGGAGGACGAGGAGCCATGGGCGAAGGTTACGTATGTCATCTATTGGGGCAAAAATCAGGTACTGAATCCATGTCCCCTCTCTGGCTCATCAAAGATTGGTATTTTAGATGAATGCGTGATTCAAACATGGGACCATGAGATGCCGAATATGGTGGGTTGCATGTCGCGGCACAAGGTAGATCACAACTTCAAAGGTGTAGATCCTAAGGGAGATTGGTGTGGGCACAAGGCTTTGCTGGGTCTGCGTGTATGCACTAGTAGAAAAGGGGGCATTTGTCCCGGTTCGTAAGGGCCTTTAGTCTCGGTTCATGAACCGGGACTAATGGGTCGTTACTAATACCTCCCCTTTAGTCCGGTTCAAACACGAAGCGGGACAGATCAATCTCACGTGGCGGTGCAGAGAGCCAGGCGAGGCGGGCCTTTGGTCCCGGTTGGTGGCACCAGCCGGGACCAAAAAACATCAGCGTCGACATTCAGTTAGCTGGGGTTTTTGTTTTTGTTTGAAAGGGGGGTTGGGGTTTTGGGGGTTAATTTAGGTGTTTTATATATTGTGTTACCTAGCTAATTAATAGAGAAGTGTCCTCTCTTATGTTAGGTGGCAGTTGGCGCTTCGTACTATATACATATAGCCCTCGACATGCTAGCTAGTAAGAAAATGAAGGGACCCATTAGTCTGAAGTTCTTCATGCATCTGAAGAGAAATGATTGATCGACCTCTCCTTCTCAGAGATTGGTGAACAACAAGTTTTCGTAGTATCATGTCGTCCAGCCTCTTGGCTACATACATGTACAATATATAAGATCTCTCAATTACAGGTCCCCTAGCATTTGAAATCAACTTCCACATGGTATTCTCCGGCTTTATTGATGGCGTGGTCAAGAAAGAATCCGCCAATTCCTCTTGAATTGCTTTCATGCGATCTGGTTCTAGGAGTTCATTCCGCATCGCCACGTCTAATTTGAAGAAGGGGTTAATTAATACATATATATGAATGAAACTCAACAGAAATGATGGTGTAATAAAATTAAATTGTGAATATTATTGCTTCGCACTTCATATTGTCTTTGAGAGTAGCCCGCTTGTTTTTCAAAGTCGCGGTGTGGATGAACTACGCACCGTAGTATCCACGAAATCATTCCTTGTTCCTGCCACAAGCATTTCACGAGAAATAGAGTCAATCAAACTGATAATGAAGCATTATAAATGGCATTGATGAAAGTATAGCTATAGAATCAGCGGGAGATGCGTGCAACTAGCTAGTGATAGTACTTGCTTTTCGGGTATGTATATTACAGCTCCTTGGCGATCTGGAGCTTCTGCGGTGAACTGTTTCAAACCCTGCAACACAAAGAAAATAATTATTACTACTTGAGATATCAGGAAATGAACAAAAAGTTGCCGATATAGTGCGATAATGATCGATTCAACTTACTTGCTGAGCATTTCGGTCATGTCGCATAGGTTTTGGGATCTTTCCGTCTCGAGTCTAAAGCGCAGTTACTAGTCACGCTCAAGCTTAATCTCGGAAGAATATAGTGGTACT